>BPUM01000182.1:0-302764 GCA_020521455.1 Prunus kanzakura
ATTCATGCAGGCAGGTTTTCTGCGATGGTCTTCAAAACCAAATTGAGACTCGGCATTCAGTTTCTCTTTGCCTGTTTTTCTGTCCCATTGGAATTCTTGCTCATGTCATTACGAAAGCACTTACTAAAAGTGCTGGAAGCACAAGCGGGCACAAAACACATTGACAACTAAATTATGCAATCAAAGAATTTTTGCGAAGTTGAAAAACAAAATCTTGATATGAATGAAGATTATTATTTTTATGAGCAAACCCCCAATATATGTCCTTGTTAATTTAGGTTCGTCATAGAGTTGCTTTGGAGTTCTAATCTACCTCCTACATAACTTCACTCCGTTTTGTTTTTTGTTATCTTTTTGGACCTATGTTCTAGGTATTGTACGTGCAGTGTGCTTGCATATTATGAGTATAGGTAGATGACTGTTGATTGCCGGTTGTATGATGTAGTAGGTATGGTGTTTGTGTAGTGTTTTCAACCTACATTGTATAGGTAGATGACTTTGTTGATTACCGGTTGTATGGTTTTGGAAGTTTATTACTGAAAGAAGGTTCTCTAATTGCAAGTATGTAATCCTAGCTAATTTGAAGAAGGGCTGAAATTGTAACTACATTTTTCTATAATAGGTGCGTGGAGATAAGGACAAATTTGCTTTAGAGCAGATGGATAATTTGGCTTCAGAGCACGGCCCGTTTAAGTAATACCCGACACAGCACGGCCCATATCTTTGGAAGGGTCAGGACAAGCTAATTAGGCCCAATGAGTCGGGTCAGGGATTGATGATTTAATACATAATTGTAAAAAGATTTAATTGAAATTATAAAAAAAAAATCACAAAAAAAATGTAATACATAAGTCAAATTTGGTGTGGGCTCGTCTCGGCCCGTTAAGTGGCCTGACATGAGCATGGCTCAGCCCATATAGGCTAGGACCGTGAGCTCAGGCCGAGATTGGTGATTTTCAAATTATTTTCATAAAGCAACGGGCCCAACCCGGCCAGTTTATTAAATGGGCCGAGTTGGCCCGACATGGCATGTTTGACTCTATTTGAACCTTCCATAATAGGCTTGGGCTAGTGATAGGTTCATAAATATATTCATTTATTCACCCCTCTTACTTAGTTTTTTTTTTTTTTTTTTTAAAGCAGAATTGGCTTTATAGAAGACTTATTACTTTACTTTCACCATTTTCAGCTTTCCGGAGCACTCAATCAGTTTTCAATGGAAATACAACTCTTTAGTGGAATTTATGTGCAAGAACAATTGGAGAGTGAAGCTAAGACATTAAATATGCCTTTGTATGGTTTCTAGAATTTTTGGAGCATCCAATCAGAGCTGTATTTCAAGAAAAGCCAGCTTAAGGTGAAATTCGGAAGCATATGCATTACTGTGCCACAAATGATATTTGAAGGCCTTTCCGATTTTTCCTTGAGATGAGCTACATATGGTTAGAAAGATACAACAAAGTTCTTGAAGGTCAATATTGTTCTAGAATTTTATGAAAGGAGGTACGAGCCCAAATCATGCCTACAAACAGACTGCAGTGCATTCACTGTCAAATCGGGCCAACAACTGTGCAATCAAAGAATATCAATCTTTTCGATTTCTTTCATTGAGAATTGGTAACAAAGCCTTAGTCCATTGGAAGGACCATTTTCTGAGCTTCAATTTAGTGTGGTCAAAGTCTTCATTTGGAGTTGGGAAGCTTAAGTTGTGAGGCTCACAAAGTTGCTTGGTTATGCATGAGCTATGCATGCATTATGCTTGTTAATGGATGATTTGATTCATAAGTGTTGCACCAAGAAGAATAAAGATTGATAAATGGCATTGGGGGTTAGGTATTTGAGTTAAAAAGATATTAGTGGGTTGTTGTTGTTGAGTATGTTGGCCTATAAATAGAGAAGTTCCTTAAGCTTTCAAACACAATCCTGTTTTGAGGGGGAGAGGGGGAAGAAGGTGTTTTTAGGAGGTGAATAGGGAACATGGTTGGATGTGTTTTTCCAACTCATCCCTAAAATTTTTGTATTTATTTACCCGAGTTTTTGTTTGCTTCAGGATATTCACACTCAAGAGATTCTTGGTCGTGGTACTAAGAGAGGTGGGCTCTGTTAAGTAGATGACTTCAGTCTCGACATGGCTAACAGTATGACGTATCCCTTTGATAGCAAACAAAAGCAAATCTGGTTGTGGCACTGTCAATTGGGACATCCGTCTTTTAGTTATCTTAAGCATCTTATACTAGATTTATTCTCAGGTTTCAAAGACTCCAACTTCCAATGTGATACTTCTATTTTGGCCAAGAGTCACCGTATGCCCTATCCGTTGAGTAAGAGCAAGTGTATTACTCCGTTTATGTTAATTCACTCTAATATCTAGGGACCTTCACCTATCATTGTTCATTCTGGCGTTCGGTGGTTTGTAACATTCGTAGATGATTGTACACGGATGACATGGTTTTAGTTGCTGAAAAATAAAAAAGAAGTGTTTTCCCGTTTTCAATTCTTCTACAAACAGATGAAAACTCAATTTAATGATCACATACAAATTCTTCGCTCAGATAATGGTGAAGAATTTGTCAATTATGACAATCAGGCTTACTTCCAACCAAGGTCTAAAATATCGATAGTCCAAAAACAAGGAAATTTCGATGGAAATATCGGGATATTATCGATATCGATAAAAATTGAATAAAAACCACAGAAATTTGCAAGAAAAACTTGGAAATTTTTATTGAAACTTTGCAGGATCTTTATTTAGTCTATTATCTATTAGTTTATCAAAAAAAATTGGAAGGAAATACATTACATGATGGATTTAACTTATTTAAGTTGATTATATAGCGAGCTGGCAAACACTGTTAGTGTAGAAAATATGTAGTAATTAATGAAAGAAGATTAAACACACCATAATCATCTATATATAATGAATTACTACAACTAATTAGTTAGGTGAGTTATTGAATGATGGGCAAGTGCTGTAAGTTGAAACGTGGGGGGGAGTAGTTCAAAAGTAGAAACTTGAAAAAGAATGGTCATGTGAATTTTTATTTTTTTTATTTTTTATGAAGATCATGTGAAAATTTGTTTCTTGCAAAAAGAATTCAAAACAAAACCATGTATATATATATAGTTTAGCATATTTTCATAAAGGCATAAGTGATATGGTGGTTAAGGTGTCGAATCCCCTTGGTGTTTTTTAATATACAAATTTATTCTAGATTGCAGACATTTTTAAAGATGATATAAATACTACACGAAGCAACTCTAATCACAAACCCATCTTCAGCGAGTTGGTTAAGGCGATATCGATTAAAATATCGATAATTACTTGTTATATTACCAAAATATCGCGACCTTGAAAATCCAATAATATCGGCGAAATATTGCCGATATTATCGGCATTTAATACTATGCTTCCAACAACATGGAATTATCCATGAGACGACTTGTCCTCAGACACCAACAAAATCGTGTTGCTGAACTAAATAATTGACATCTTCTTAAAACAGCCTTAGCACTTTTGATTGGTGCTCATGTTCCTTACCATCACTGGGATGATGCTATTGTCACCGCAGCTCACCTGATCAACCGCATGCATTTTGGTGTATTGAACTTTAAAACTCTCTTATAAGTACTTGCGCATCACGGGCCCCTGCCCTCTGTTTTGGTATTCACACCTCAAATCTTTAGATGTGTGGCCTTCGTTCATCTCCACAAAAATCAACGTAGCAAACTTGATCCTTGTGCGCTTTGTTGTGTTTTTGTGGGTTATGCCACTCATCAGAAAGGCTACCGCTGTTATCACCCTCCCACCCAACGTACCTAGTCGCTTTGGATGTGACTTTTTAGGAATCTAAGATGTTCTTCCATGACCTAGTCTCCAGTTGCTTAACTCGTGGCTCATCCCTTCGGCCTTCACCGGCAACTCCAAGGTATTCTAGCTAAAGATGAAGGGCGATTATGATCGCTTATCTTGCTGAGTTCAAGATCGGCACCGAGCGCAATGACCAGTCAACCCTATTTGATCTCATTCTGGTACATCAAAACTCTATCTGAACCCTAATAACGATTTGCTTCTTGGTCGCGATTGTTGTGTTTTAGTACAGGGTTTCGAAAATTGGGGCTTGGATTAGGTTAGGTTTTTTGAATTAGATGTTTCCTATGATGATTTGATTGGTGATGCTGCAATTAAATTCATTTAGCATTCTGTTATGTCTATGCTTATTCAAAAATTACAGGAATTTAATTGGTTTTTTGTGTGTGGGTATGTGGAAAATTTGGGGTTGTAGTACATTTTGAAGGTTTTTATTCGGAAGAAAGGAACTTAGATTTGGAGTTTGGGTGGATTTATATTCGATTTGATTATGATTGATTGTATTTGTCCGTAATATTTGGTATGGGGTATGATCTTATGGGTTAAATTTATTTATTTTCTCCATGTCTCTGTTTTTCGTTTCTGCTTGCAACATTATATTTCTTTATTTTTTCAGTAAGGGTGGATCTATATTAGCCATACAAATTATGCACCAAATGTTCGATTAAATGCTTCAATGAGGTTGAGCAGTGCAACAAGAGCACAAAACGTTTGATCAAATGCTTCATTAAAAATCATTTGTTAGATGGTCCTACTTGATGATTTCAATAGCCTGACTAACTAGTTTCATACACTGATTATTTTTTATTTTTTAATGGAATATCATATGCAGCTTTGAAGGGGAGGCTATGGAAAGCTTTGAAGCAATGCGAGGAAAAAGATGCGTATTGAGGTTTGGGTCAAAAGGCCCCCATCTTGTAGTGGCATGATTTATATTGGGGTTGGGTATGATTGATTGTGTTTGTCTGTAGTTATTTGGATATGATCTTGCGATTGCAGCTGCAAATTCATTACACCTTGAGTTCTATGTATGGAAAAAGTATGGGGTAACTATTGACTTGTTTCTTAGTTTATGGAGCTACTTCCTATTGCTGCAACATTTCTTTTCATAAGGGAAGAATAGAAAATTGTCTAATATGAACTGTAATCATAGATACTTGTTGGACTATCAAATTCATGTATATTGTAACATCCCGTCCCGAAATTTAATTTAATTTTCAAAATTCTAAAGTAAAAAGACGACTTTAATCTTAGGGTTCTTTGGTATGTGAGAGTTTGTGATTGTTGGGGTCTTTTTCCATCGGAAGGCTCGTCCTGGCTTGTTGATTCTTGGACCGCCATAGAGTGGTGGATCAAGCCTTCATTGCCCCTTTTTCTGAGTTAACAAGGACTAGGCCCAAAGTATCCTGAGGGAGAAGCAAGTCCCAGGGGAGTACTTTGTTCTTCTTCCAGCAGCTGCGTGCTTTGTGCTGACGTTTCAGATAGCTTGACGAAGAGTTGAAGATGACTTGCTGATGTTGAACTAAGATTGTGTGAGCTTGGCATGAGAGCTTGGAGTGTGGGAGCTAAAGACCCACAAGTTTAGCAAATGAGAATGCATGTGCTTGGCTTGGTGTTGGATATGCTTGAGTTTGGGTATTGATAATTTGTTGTTTGTGGCTATGGCTATGGGGATTTAAGAGTTTCAAGAGGAGGATGGGAGGAAAAGCTTGAGATTTGAAGGATATGGTGTTATAGCTTGGAAGGAAGGAAAAGCTTGGAGTTATGCTTGGTGGGGCTTTATGGATTTAAGAGTTTCAAGAGAAGGAGGATGAGAGGAAAAGCTTGAGGTTTGAAGGCTATGGTGTTTATAGCTTGGAAGGAAGGAAAAGCTTGGAGTTATGCTTGGTGAGGCTTTATATAGAGAAGATGATGAATTTCAAGGGTGAGAAAGTAGGAGACATGGTTGTGATGGTTGAGGAATGGCTGGGATGGTCGTTGGGATGGCCGCTGGAATGCTTGCAGCGGCCAAAGGGAGGAAGGAAAGTGGTTTGATGGTTGCTGGGGTGCTTGAGTAACCAAGAGATGTTGGTCGATGGCTGCTGAGATGCTTGCAGCAGCCAAAAGATGGAGGTTGATGGCTAGGATGGGCGTTGGAATGCTTGCAGTAGCCGAAGGGAGGAAGGAAGATGAATTCTCAGGCTTGCAGCAACTAAGAGAGGTTGATTTTGCCTAGCAAATGCCTCCCAATTTATAGAGGGTGAGGGTTTTCCTTTATTTCCAATAGGTAAAGGGAGGTGCTGGAACCAACCTATTTCCAATGGTTAAAAGGGAGCACTGGGGCATGCTATTTTCCAGCAGGTGAAGTTAGGTACTATAAACTGATTATTTCCTATGAGTAAAAGGAAGCGTTGGAAATGGCTTGTTTCCAGCAGGTAATAGGGAGTCTTGGAAAAGGCTTGTTTCCAACGGATAAAGCTAGGCATTTGAAAAATGACTATTTCCTATAGGTAAAAGGAAGTGCTTGAAAAATATCTTATTTGCTCACTCACATTGGAGAACTCTTAGTAATGGGATTGGACTTTGGTGCTCCCAAGTAGCTAGCCCAAAGTCTCCATTATCCAAGAGCTTCCGTAGGCCTTGTGGACCTCCGTAACCTTCCACATCACAATCCCTCATGCAAGCCGTAAACAACATGACTTGGGTTCATGTGAGCTTGATAGGTGATTGACATATGAAAAATGTATTCTTGGTTTCGCATGACATGGACATTATTATTAATTTAATGAATTAATTCCCAAAATACAGCTTGTATTAATGCATGACCAACATTATATGTTATATTGGGCTTTAAATGTCTTTGGGCTTCTCGTGACTTTTTTGGGCCTCAACAGTGATCAAATATATGTATGCATGTATGTCAGGCAATGATCTAATTTAGTTGCAACTTCTTATTATAAAGCTCACTTACTATGCATTTGTCTTGATTTGGAAATGGTTGATGCCATAATTGTCATATGATATTTTGCAATACCATTTAAGCTTTAGTTCAGTGAAATTTGAGAAATTGTAAGTTTTTGCTCCTCTCTCTCTCTCTCTCTCTCTCTCTCTCTCTCTGTAGATTGGTTGCTAAAAAATTTGAGAAATTGGTAGAGAAGGAAATGATGGATAATTTGGTATAAGGCTTAGTTGAGTCAAATTTTGTATTAATTTCAGTTCATTTAAATACCTATTGTAAATGTGGAATTCATATGGTTTTCATCAATATGATGATATATATTGCTATGTATTAACTGCCTTATTGGCTAATTTTGCGGAAATTGGATTATGTAGTTGTTTACTATCTGGAGGTTGCTTGCGTTTCGTCTGCATATATCTCTTTTTACTCTTTGTAGAAAACTGAAACTGCAAGGCATAAAATGAAACTGCATTGCAGAAAACGGAACCTGCAATGCAGAAAACAGAAACCTGGATAACCTATTTTACATTCTAGGTGGTCTTCAGTTTGATTCCCCCTCTCCCAACATGTCTTGAAAAAAAAATATTGTTTTGTTTTGTTTAACTCTAGAGCTAAGCATTTTTGCCCAAACTTAGCATTGCAGTTTCCATTTTTGTATTGCAGTTTTCGTTTATGCATTGCATTTTCCATTTCAGCATTGCAGTTTCCGCTTCTACATTGCAGTTTCCGTTTCTACATTGCAGTTTCCATTTTAGTACTTTCATCTTGGTTCCTCCATTTTGCTTCTATAAAATGAATTTTTGTTTTTGTTGCTGTTTTCGTTTTCGTTTTTGTTTTTGTTTTTGGTTTTTTACATAATTGATATCTACATTGTATTTTTGTTGCAGTTTTTGTTTTTATTTGCAGTTTTTGTGTGAATATGTGTTGAAATTATTATTATTTTTTAAACTGTTGATTGTTTATATAAATATTGTATAACTTAATAAATATTACAAATGCAAGTTTGGTGTAGTGGTTTGTTAGTGAGCCCTCCTCCTTTAAGGGTCTAGGTTTGAGTTCCTTCAATGACACAAAATCTTTTTTTTTTTAAAGGTGAATAAAGGGCAACAAAGTTGGTTCCCTGCAAACTGTGGCAGGCGGGCGATGGGCAGTGGAAGGTCGGCGATGGGCAATGGAGGCTGGTGACGGTGGTTGGCCGGCGGTGAGTGGCCGACGGTGTAGGCGTCCGGTGGTGGTGGTGGTGGTGGTAGGTGGCCGGTGTCTGGTGCTGGTGGTGGCAGGTGGTCGGCGATCGGCAGCGGCAAGTGGCCAGCTTATGGCTGGCTGGCGATGGCGGTTGGCTGGATGTGGACATGTGACATAATATGCTTGCTTTAGGAGTGGCATTGTGTGTAATTTTGATATTTTTCAATGATATTTTTGTAAAATTAGATACTACATTTTGGTCTTTAGCCTTATGTTAATTAGATGAAATTATATTCCTATCTTCCAAATTAGTAAACTATATTGTGTTTTAAACTAAAGCTCTCTAAAAGAAAAGGGTGAAGGCTGGGGCTATTGAGCGCGAGGTCAATTTTCACGTGAATGGCTGCTCTCCTTTCCCTTCACACCGTCTCCCAACTTCAAACCAACCTCTCTACTTCGAGGGTTACGGTAAAGGCCCGAGCTGCCGTCCATGGAGCTCAGCGAATGCGAGTCCCTTACGAGCTCAAGCAGGAACAGTCTCGTCTTTTGCACCAGCTCCCCTCTGGCCTCAACATGGAGGTAATTGTGCAGAAGGGAGTTGCAGAAAAAGAATCAGATGAGAAAAAGGAGAGAACAAGTGAAAACCCACCTCTTGTTTTTGTTCATGGAAGCTACCATGCTGCTTGGTGCTGGGCTGAGCACTGGATGCCTTTCTTTTCAGCTTCTGGGTATGATTGTTACGCGATTAGCTTGTTGGGCCAGGTGGGTTCTCTCTTGCTCTCATCTGAAAATGTGCCATTTTTATGCTCGTTCTGTTGATTAATTGTGTTTTTTTTTCTTCTTCTGGTCCAATGTGGAAATGAGTTTACGATATTTATGTGGCAATTTTCGTGTCTCATTATCTTGTTGTCAACTCCATATCTTCTTGAAGCTTATTTGATGAGAGTAGGGTAAGAATTTGATTTCATGGATTCTTCGTTAACTGGGTTGAAATTTATCAACAATTTTCTTATGGTATTATATTTTGGACATTAGAGCTGGCAAGTGCTTTATGGGAACAGGGCAAGAAAAGAATTCGCCTCCTTTCTTCCATGTTGGAGAAGTACTTCTTCTGTCTTCTCTCTGTCTCACACAAACACATAAATAGTAAAGAAGATAGAGTTATTATAATCTAAGAATATGAAGAGATAAAATTTAATTTAATTTTATTGCAAGTGACAATTTGGGCAGAAGGTCAGCATTTACTGCTCTTGTGCAAATGGTGAATTATGAGTCACTTGACTCTACAGTAGAATATGAGCTGAGATATTGAATGACTTTAAAACTTAAGTATGAGATGCACTTAGCTGTTGTTGTAATCTATATGTTTCCAGCTGATAAATGGTATTCATAGTTTAATTTGAGCTACAAATGAGGCGTAATCTCTCTCTCTCACTCTCTCCTTTTTCCCCTTCTTTATTCCTCTCATAAAAAAATTGAACTTCACTCCGAAATGCAATCGGATGATTCACTATGACCATCAGACGACGAACAACTTGTATTAGTTTGCAGTTTGATATTTAACTCATGAAAATTGTTTCTACTAGCCTATCGGCTGATAACTGGGAAGTATGGGATTATTATGGTTATGACTTATGAGCGTTTAAATGCTATTTTTAGGGAAGTGTTATTTTGTAATGCACCATTGACTCATTAGCATATATCTGGAAGCTGCGTGTTCTGATTTTTTGTACCTCTTCCAATTGGTCAGGGTGAAAGTGATGCACCCAGTGCTTCTGTTGCTGGTACTCTCCAGGTATTGTAGCTGTCCGCTAGTAAAGAACTTCTTTTGCAATTAAATTCATCAGCATCTGCTCTGTATTTGTTAGTTTCCGTACCTGGTAAAATGTTCTTATTCCTGTTAACTCTAAATTCTGCAGTAGACACATGCAGGTGATGTTGCTGATTTCATCTGCAAAAAACTCACGTTTCCACCAGTGTTGATTGGCCACTCTTTTGGAGGTCTCATCATTCAGTACTATATTGCAAACGCTAAATCTGACCAATTTTTAGGTAACTTCTACTTCTATCATTTTAAATTTTTACTTGAAAGGGTAGACTAATATCTTCAGATGAATGAGGCACGGGTCATAAGTTTTATGCGGTTTGGCTGAATCGTACCCACATCTAGTGCAAGAGGAGAGAAATAGCCCTGAATAAACATTGAAAAGTTAAAAGGATGAGTATTTAAACACCCAACCTTATCCTACAGCCCAAACCTTAAGTATTAGCAGGGATGTTTGCAATTTGCAAGCCGCAGGGTTTGTTTGCAACCTAAATGAAAATTGTATTGTTTAGATCTAAATATTGATTGAAAGAATAACTACTTGAAACTTCCGTACGAACTTTGTTTCTGTAAAAGTATTAAATGCAGTTTAGTTGACGTGGCTTGATATAATTAATTGAAAGAGTAGTAATATGGCCTAGAGCCATGAGGGCTGTAACATGTTTTGGGTTTTGCTTTTCCTTGTGCCCAGCCAACTTACAAGTTGTATTAGTTTTCTCTTTATTTCTTTGTGGCCCAAGCCCAACAATATACTTCTTTGTTTTTATGAAAATTGTTTGTTATGATTTCTTCTATTTTTGCTCCATTTGTTGCGAGTGAGAAATTTGGATGTATTTTGATTTTGGGTTTGGGAGAGATTCATGATTATCTTTGTATCTCCTTTGATTTTATAGTGAAATTGCTGTACCCCCTATGTGGGTTGATGTAGGCCTACAGGCTACAGGATGAGCTATGTAACTCGTTATCTTTTGTTTATTCCAAATTACTGTTTCTATTTTCTTATTGTCTGTTTACTGTCATAGAGAAATAATGTTGTATTCTGTCATAATAAGTTTTAATGTGAGTCTGAAACTGTGATGCATGCTCTTGATATTAAATATCAAACTTTAACTTCAAGCAAGATCAAGTTTCCTTTATGACCTGGCCTCTGGCATAGCTTCAAAAGCATCATATTTCATCTCAAGTACTATTTTTCTCAAGAGTAATTTTCTTATGTATAAATTTCTGTGTTGATTGTGCTTATCGTAGACATGAGAGATTTTTTCCCTGAGCTTACAGGGGCTGCACTTGTCTGCTCTGTACCTCCTTCGGGCAATGGGTAACTAACATACTGTCTTTTTTCTGATCATTTATTCTTATTTTTCTTTCATTTTGAATGTAATTAGTTTCAAACTGACATTTGCTATTTTTTTTTTTCTCCAGTGGCTTAGTGTGGCGCTATCTCTTTTCCAAACCTATTGCTGCTTTTAAGGTTTCTAGTTTCACTCTTTTATATAGAACCTCATTCATAATGGAAAGTTGCTACAAGAAACTTTGGCCCATCTTCCTTTAGTTTTGGTTGCATTTTTCAATTAAAATGTCTTAAGTTGTGTCTTTTAATTTGTAAGTTGTACTCAGTCTGTTCAACCTATCATCCCTAACATTCTTTGGAAGGCTGTTAAACATTATTAGTGCATGAATCTAATCTTAATAGAAAATGATGAGATACCCTTTTTCAGGAATATTTTTAGCTTCCTCATGTATGCTTTACAGTATATATAGAAGTTAGTTCTTATGATGTTGTTCGTTGGAATTTTGAGTAGGTCACACGTAGCTTGGCAGCAAAAGGATTTCAAACTTCTCTTCCTCTTTGTAAGGAGACATTTTTTTCTGCAACAATGGAGGATCACCTAGTTTTACGGTTGGTTTCCCAGAAATTCTTTTCTAGTTTGTCAGATGTTTGTTCAACTGACAGATGACATTCAACAATATATTTCAAGTAACTATTGAACATATTGACACGCACGCACACACACACACACACACACTCTATCTCTCTTCCCCTCTCTCTCTGCAAAAGAAAATTGAGTAATGCACTTTAAGTCAACATCTCCTGATACCAAAGCTAAAATTAGATTCTGCTTGAAGTTTCCAGAGATGATGTGTCTAGACACTGAGCCTCACTGCAACAAAAATTTCACAATTAAGAATACTTTGCAGATATGTGGGATATTTCTTCACAGCATACAGTTACAAAAATCTGAATCTACAATTTTTTTTTTGTATTAGTTTGCAACATATGGGGAAAATTTTGGATGCGCGTGTGTATGTGGTGTAGGATTTCTGGTATTGTAAAAGGTGATGGAAGGCAAACTTTAGGTGTAGAAGATAACTAAGAGACAAACTTTATAAACTTATATGATTGCGTGAGTATTCTGAGTTCCAAAACTTTATAAACTTATATGATTACCATGCATCATCTTCATTTGGTTTTATTTTGGATTGCATGTTATTTTGGTGCATGGTGGATAGGAGTAGATGAGCTAATCTTTGGCATGCACACTTCTGTTTGATCAAATTGTTCTACTATAAGAAAAACTGTACTGGTTTAATGGAAAATAGATGGAATGAATTTTAAAATCTAAAATTCCTGGTCTCATTTAGGGATTTGGTGGCCTTCTTCCAAATCAATTTAGGGTTCTCATACATAGAGCAAATGATTGTGAGTGTTTTCTAGGTCTGTTAAATGCACCACGACAGCATTTGTGTCAAAGATAAGTTGAAACCAAGAAAAGGTGGTTGAGTAAAAGAGGTCTAGAAGTGCAAGGTGTTTGTACAAAGAAGGGCCAACACCAAAAGTAGGTGATTGTGTCAAACAGTGTAGAACAATAGGGTACAAGGATAGGATGAAGACACTAAAGGGAGTGAAGAACTTGATAGTACATGGGTGTATTGGGGCACCAGATCATGAGTTGTTCTATATCCTTATAATTGTTGGTCGATAGTGGAACTCATGGACATAGGCAAGTTTTCTGACCCATGTAAATTTGTTTGTTCTTATTATTTGTTAATTGCTTGTATACTTGTGTTGTGTGGTTTGAGTATTTTTGTGGTCTTTTCACAACAATACAGATCTTTTATTCCCAAAATTTGTCCATTTGCAAAGAAAACCTTTAATTCTTTCTGTTTTCTTTCAGTTATCAAGAGCTAATGAAGAAAAGTTCAAGCATGCCATTATTTGATCTGCAGAAGCTCAATGCAGCGCTTCCAGTTCCTTCAGTGCCAAAATCGGCTATTGAACTCCTTGTGTTGGGTGCAAATGACGATTTCATCGTGGTAAACTCCGTATTCTAGAATAACTCAGTTCTTTTCTCTAATGTTGCTAATGGAACATGCCATTCTCTAATTTCCACTTCTTTGCCTTACTGATTCTTGTTTCCACCTTTTCTCTTTCTATAAAAGGATGCTATGTAAGTTTGTAAAATTCTATGCTTAATTATATGATCCTTATTTTCAAATTGTTCTGTTGCTTCATTTAAACGAAAAAAAAAATTGTTGTCTTTTCATTAACAAGAAGTTTGTTGACCAGGATGCTGAAGGTCTCAAAGAAACAGGCCGGTTTTATGGTGTCTCTCCGATCTGTGTTCAAGAGGTTGCCCATGACATGATGTTGGACTGTTTATGGGATAAGGGTGCAAAAGTTATCCTATCATGGCTAAAAGATTTGAAGAAATAGGAATATTCAGTGTCATTTTGCTCGTGTTGGTTTAGTTGGCACTTGTGCCTTGTAACTAGCAGGCGGAAAATTCATTTGTTCTGGCAGGGAAATTGAGAGAACTGAATTTGAATTTCACATATCATCCTGTAAACGCCTAATAGTGTGAGACAGACCACAGGAAATGAAGATCCTACGACTTTATTATTTCAAATGGTAAAAGGGCACTAGTTAATATTTCATTACAGAAGCCAGTAGTTTCTTCCTAAGAAAAAAACCCATCTAAGCATTGGAGGGTTCGTTTGTTAGATTTTTTTTTCTTTTAATATTTGTTTCGAATTTTAACTGAAGATGAAGAAGGAAGTAGAGAATATGAGAAGAGATGGATTGATGTAAAGGAGAAAGGAGGAAATATGTATTGAATTAATAGTTAAAAATCAAGAACTAAAACATTAAGTTCGAAGAGTTATGATACTGCCTGATATATAATTACATATAACTTGGGACGACAACTCTTCGGACTAATGAGTGTTGTCGTCCCACTAATCCTTTTCTTATCTTTGTCTCTGTGATGATCCTTGTATGGTGACGACGTTGATGAGAGGAGATTATGGGAAGCATGGCTTTTAGGCTTTGGATTTCTGTGTAGGAAATTTGGTGTTTTTGTTGTTGCAAAGCTTGAGGTTTGATCTCAGCTTCCCTGATAATGATGATGACCAATTGACCATGTTAATGGCGTTGGAATTCGACTGTATATCTAGATAATAGGAACTAAAAGACTTGATGCAGACTTATTTTGAACGACTTGTAATGAGTCGAAGCAGTACCCTACTTCCCAAGCAACCCCATGCAAGGATAGGCATGTAGCAGTCGTATACAAACAGAACCTTGTCGGCTGAGATTGATCATGCCAACGCAATTACAAAACCAACACTACCTTTCCATGATATATCATCAAAGAAAACGACATGGAATTGATTCTTTACATATACAAATGTAAGGAAGCATAATTGTTCTTTTTCTCCCTCTAGCTTGCAGGTGAACGTTATTTTTCCTGTTTTTAATTTGTTTATGAAATAGACTTTTGGATACGCATTGTCACAAACACAAAAGGTTCATTCTATAGATCAATCAGACATCTACTAATTTCGTTTGTGGTAGCTAGTAATTGTGAAACATATGTTTATAGAATTATTTGAAAATTAAAAAAAATAATTTCATTCCTCTCGTATGTAAAACTATTCACACAAACAAAAAAGTTGAAACTAGAACAGTAAAGGGAAAAATAACAAAACAATAAAACCTTTTTTTTCCCTTCGAATTTAGCTTCGTCTTTATGAACTAACTCTTAGTTTAATGGTATTTCTTTCTAATGTTAATAGCGATTCCAAGTTCGAATTCACCTCTCCGCTGATTTAAACAGAAAAGAAAAAGAAATACTTAGGTTCATCTTTTCCAAATTACACAATAGTTCTTGCTAATTAAGTATCACGTTTTTCTCGTGCCAACTTGTTCTCTAGTTAAGATATATATTAAAAATGTATTTGAATAATACAAGTACGTATAAACAATGTGCAAGAAGAACACCTCATGATATGTGTGCATTGAAGAAACTGATGACATCTTCTAGGATAAGAAACTAGTATAGAAGAATATGTAGTGTAGGTGTAGCAAAGTGGATAAGTTCACCACCAATAAAAGGTCAGAATCAGATAGATGATCTGCATTGCAACCCCATTATATATATCCAATTCCAAAACTAGTTAAAATATAATCATACATCAATACCACAAAAACGATAACTAAAAGAGCAGATGAATGAAGCACATAACGTAATCCTTGATAAAAATATTGTGCATACGGTTTCGAACGGTCCAAAAAAGATATATATATTTCTCTGACTCTTTACTAGATGATAACGCAAGTAAAGCTTTGAGCAAGTTATAGTTGTAGAACTTCAATTAATCTTGAACCTTACTAGTGGAAGTCGAACCATTCTCCGTGTTAGGCAAAAAAAAATTGTACGAGTAATTCGTATGAACCTCCACCAAACACAATTTCACTCGTCCCTGACAAACATGAGTTTTATTTAAGTACAACCCATTCATTTTCCTGTGAAAGACAATTAAGTCCTTTCTTTTTAGTAAACAAAAATCACCAACACAACACTAAATGAAATTGCACCTAGATTGCCTATGTACCCTTTTTAAGGGATCAAGCCACTCGTAGTTCATAGACATACTCGATGAAACCATAAGAGCCATCAGTCCCTTTTGAAAGGAATGCCTGCCGTTTAAAATAATAACAATAATAATAATAATAAGAGAGAGAGAGAGAGAGAGAGAGAGAGAGAGAGAGAGAGCGAGAGAGAGAGTTTTATGCTTGAAAAAGTGTATCAGTCATGCAGACGCGAAGAAGACTAAGGATGTTGGAGAGGAGAGTCATAAAACTGAGGATGGTGGAGTAGCCGAATCAAGAGAGGAGTCTGTACAAAATGAAAAAGAAGAGGTGCAATATACATCCCCGGATATTAATTAGGATGATCCAGTTGTGGTGTGTGTCATGTGGGAACCGAATTAAATCATAACCCTAGGTCAAATAATTCCTTCCATTTGGGGATTATTTGACCTAATTGGGAATTACTCAACCTAATTGGGGGTTACTCAATTAAATTGAGAGTTACCTAATTAAGTCGGAAATTGATTTGATTCCTACCACAATTAGGGATTTGATTATTTTCCTAATAAATCAAATCCCTAATTAATCAAATCAATCCCAAATTGGGGAGGAATAATTCCTTTCCATCTACGGAATTATTCCTCTGAAACCCTAGCTTCCGAGACCTCTATAAAAGGATGGCCACACACAAGGGTTGAGGTACTTCAGAATTACTACTAAAACTCTGCATAAATTTTCCTCTCAAAAACCCTAGCCGCCTCCTCTCTCCCCCTCTCTTACAAAAGGCTCCGGCCGCCCGGTTTACACCATAAACACATATATTTCCGTACCCTAGTTAGCTAGTGTTTTTCTCATAAACTCTCGAACTAATTTAGGCATCGGAGGGCCTTTGGCCAACACCCCCCGGGTGTGGTCCTCTCATTTGTTCTATTTTGCAGGGAGAAAGAGGCGGTGAAGAAGAAAGAGGAATCTTCCCAATCGAATATTATTGTGGGGAAATTTGCTCCCACATGTCACCCTTGTTAAATTTCTTACGAATCCTCCTCAAAAGATTGAGATGTCCGCTGATAGGCTTTTTTGTACCTGTGCAAACAAGGTTAAAACTCCTACAAAACTTGCAAGAATGACAAGGTTATTGTAGTATAAATGATTCTCGCAAGGTCGTTCTCCGCAGGGATTATTAAATAACTCGTATCAAACCAAATTCTAATTAATTATTGTAAAAGAGAAATTTGAGATGTTTGATTTGAAGACCTTAAATTAAAAGGAATTTAACTAATAAAAATAAGACAATATGCAAGCTTAAAACTAAGGGCAAGAGAAACAGTTGTGTTTTTAGAAATCAAATTAAGAAAGCACTAGGGATCCGCCGTCACCTTAACAATTCTATATAGTTCTCCCAATTACTTATGACCTATACATGCATATTTCGAAGGTTAGGTATTCCTAATATATGCCTACTTGGACCCCCAACATAGAGCGTATATCACACATGCAATCCGTCTGTGGTATTCAGATCAAATCTAAACATACATGACTCATTAAGTTCTGTGAAACCTTTTGAAAAACCATGCAACCCTTAAGACGTGGTATTCATCCTAAGTGAACTTGCACATATTAATCACAAGAAGCCTTCGTCAATTTCAGGGACCGACCTCCGACCAAAACTGCATCAAATTACTTTTCTAAACATCCTAATGGTGATCAAGCATCAAGACACTTAGATAGTTTAACCCAGTGATGAATAATTCGAAAACCTGCATGCATATAATCATAAGCAGATTGGATAGAAACTACATATTCTTGCTAAGGCTCGTGGCCTCACCCTAGCAAAAGAGAGTTAGTTACGCATGTTCATAATAATAATAATCAAGTTCTTCATTAAAATAATAGAAGATCGAAAACACCTTGAAGTAGAAGTTCTTCAAAAACCCTAGCAAAGTCGCGTTCAAAAGCCAAAAGAGAAGTCCCTAAATTTTCTGTGAAAAATAACTTAAATACCTCCTAAAACCTAGCTGCCCAATCCCCACAAGGGAACTAGGCTAAAATAAAATAATACTAGGATATAAAGTCCAAATTGGATTAGGAGAATCTGCCCCCAATCTGACCAGCCACGTTTTGGCCTCAAATCTGCTCCAAATCCAGCCCAATATAGCTCGTTTTAAAGATAAAAACGTTCCGAACACTTCTCCAAAAGGCCACGAACTCATCTGAGGTCATCTTGGGCTCCAAAACACGATAAAAGCCCAAATCGTCACTATTCCAGCATCGTGCACTGCTTCTTTATTTTATCGCCAGAAAATAACCGCTTGGTAGAAAAGTATGAAATTTTGATACGATCAAGCCAAGTGACTCACGAAAGTCCTCCAATTGGAATTACTCCAAAATTCGTCCATTTGACTATGTTTTGCTCCAAAGGAAGTGGAAAGTCCTATATTGAAAATATAATTCAAAGTATCAAAATTCTTCCAAAATATTAACCAAAATATATTAAGAATGGGGCTAAATATATAATATAAAATATGCCCATCATCCGCTGCGGAGGGTGATTGTGGTGAAGATGTTATAGTTGGGGTCCAGCAAAAGAGGGATCAGGAAAAGAGTGAGACTCTTGGGCCTGTGACGAAGAAGCAAATGGTAGTGGTAAGGCAAACTCCATGGCAAGGTCGAGAGATTCCCAATATTTTGGAGGACACAATTGCTGACCCCCTAAGGCATGTTCCTCGTGTTTCCCTTATGGAGGTGGCGAAATTATACTATGAATGGAGACTAGAAGAAAAGTAAGTTCCCTTTGCCCGTCCTTAGTGAAATGTAAATGGTTTATTATGATAACTTATTGAGTCATTGGTGAAACGGAATTGATAATAACAATGATTGACAAATATAGTTCACATGTGCACTTATGTGGATAAGAAGGTATGTAAGATTCGCATAACTTCTTTGTTCGGTTGCTGACTCGCTCTGAGTCTTCATGAATGTTCTCGGGCCTAGCTCTATGATATTTTCCACCGAGGCCATTCACTTTGTGCCCCTTGAAGGTGATGCATCCAATGTCATCCTAGTAGATTCTTCCTCACACACCATAGGTCTTAAATGGCCTTGCATTGGTCGGATGTACTCTGAACAAGTTTAATACAACCTGATACAATGACAAAGGTATGCAATTTGTTTTGTAAATCCAGTCGCGACCAAGTGACACATTAATATTGTAGTCGACCCTGGACTCGACCACAAGAAGGGTTGTCATGTGCAATTGGTTGTCCACTGTCGCTCCAACGACAAAACTCCTTTGGTGCTAGATTTTTCACCAACAAAGCTACTCATGGTGATGCCACACAGGATAATATCTCGCTCAATCTTATTTCATTTTTTCATTACCGAGTATGGAAGGACGTTTACCGTGGCCCCATAGTCAACGAACACCTTGGAGATCGGTAGTCCTTTTATGTGTGTCGTGATGTACAAAGGTTTAAGATGGTGATATTTGTTCAGCGAACCTCAAGGAAATATTTCTTTCAATATTGTTTCTAGGGTTTCGCTCTTTCAATTTGCCCTTCGATCATCACCGATAACTATCTCCGGGATGGTTTCTCATAAACATCGCTTTCAAGATGGCCATATTGTTCTTCTAAAGTCAAAAACTCTGAGGGTAAAATCACCACCATGTTGACATTCATCCCGTCTAACACCAAAGGGTTCTTTTCCTTGGCCTTAGTTTCCTAAGTGAAGTCCTCTTCCTCTAGCTCGACCTGCTCGAAATCTTCCTCACCTAACTCTTCGTCCATCAAATCTTCGGTTTGATCTTCGATCAGGTTTGTTTCCTTCCATTATGACTGGAGTCTAATCTCCTCATGCAACGAGCTCTCAACTACAAAAAAAAAAAATTCATCAACGTTTCCTACTTCTTCTTTCGTTTTGACCATTTTTGGCTTGGCTGTTTGCCCTCCATGTCTTTGCCCGAGTCTTCTTCTGCCACCATGCTACAACCAACCAAACACACGTGAAGAGCTCAAGCAGCCCTTGGAGTCAGGAGTTCCCTCTCAACCAAGGACTTGGAAGGCTAAAAGAAAGAGTTAAGAAAAAGAAGAATGAGGGAGAGGAAACCCGAGAAGGCTCTTAGAGGCACATGTTAACCTTGCCACGACCAAAGAACTCCTCGACTAGAGGAACCGCTCAAGACTTGGGCGGCTTCTATTGATACCAAATATCAATTAGGCCCGCCCAAAAGAGACCAAGGAACTCAGGCCTAGACCACTTGAGGAAGTTGCTGGACCTGAGCGATTGGTAGGCTAAAACCAGCCTTCACTTGTGTCATCCAGGCCTAAACAAGGTAATGAAAGGCCGCCCAAGCCTAAACAGCATTAATAAAATTGTGGCCTAGCGGGCTATCCGAGGCATCTCACCCTAAGAGGCTCGCATGTATGAACCAAAAGTGCTAGAATGGGGGCCCACATCGTATCCCACTATTGTGCTTTGTTCCCAAGAAAGGAAGGGACACTTGCCAGGCTCCCACCATCTACCCAATCCGAGGACACCACATCACCAAGACTCAACAACCCCACATAAAAAGAGGACGAAAAAGAGTTCCCATCTTCCCAATATAAAAGGAGGAACTTTCCACCTAAAAAGGGTAATTTGAACTTTGTCCATACTTAAGTTTCAGTGCTTTTTCGAACCTCATTTGAGGGAGAAAATTGACTTATGCATTGGAGGGTGGTTGGTGGACCCACCACCACCTCTTCAATGTGCACTCCCTGTTTCCATTTTAGGGGATTGGAGACATTGTCTGCCACGCTTGGTTGCCCTAAGTGCAATAGAAAACATACAGAAATGCGACCTGAAAAAGTTCACCGTTGAGGAAGGGTTGATCGGGTTTTGACGCACTCTGATTGGTGGTGCGAAAAGCACGCATCAACAATTGTTATTTTTGTGTTTTCTTGAAGCATCATGGTCGTCGATTTTGGTGAGCACAACTAAATGTCTAAATAGTTTCTAATTTGTCCAATTTTTATTAAAGGATGATCCATAAATAAAGACTTGAAAAATAGACGGTTCGAATCATTTTTAAAAAAAATTTGTAGTGGGCTCCTACGAGTTTCCTTATTTGAGAAATTGTTCAATAAAAGAGGACTGTATTTTAATGGTTTTTTATTTTACCAAGAATTTATATTGATGAATTCTTATTCGTATATTTTTTTCACTATATTTCATTGCACAGCATTTACATGGCAGTGCTAGTATTACAGAATAACATAAATACATTTATTGTCAAAAAAATGCAAAAAAGAATAAATTATTTGCTTGCACTAAAGCTAAGATGTGCAGCTGTAATGAAATTTATGAGGCTTGAAAGAACATGCTGTTCACTCCTGCCCTGTATATCTGCAACTGAGATGCACTTGTTATGCTAATCTGAGTGTTAGCAGGTGCAAAGAGAACATCTCCTTGTGTAATTACGTCTCCTTTAAGATCACTTGTATATATGATTCCCTCCCCAAAAGTGACCAGAAAAAATGGAAGGACCTGGGACTGCAGGGAACTCTGCTGATTCTCCCTGGGGAAGCTGACAGCGATCGACCTCAAATTCATCGAAAGGTGGGAGGTACCTTGTTACATAAGGACTTAAGGCAACTCCTTGCAGGATTTTAGGATAGCCCTGCAAAAGAAGAGATATCAAATAGTGATGTTTAACAAATCCTCATTAAGAATCAGGCAAAGTTCCAAACTATGCCTAATCAGTGACTCATTTGACCTGTCCTCCATTTACATTTCTGTAGCTTTGAATTTCAAAAAACTTTCGCAATGCATCGATAGATATAGAATCTGTCTTATCTTAGTAGTCTCCACATGTATATCAAATGCAGTAAAATTTCCACCAAACAAGTGAAGATCCAGTCAAGAAAGACTGCTGAATACTTTTACCTGCTTGTATGTGAGCATAGAACAAAGGGTTTTAACATCCATATGCTTAGGAGTTAGGCCAGCCCTCACTACATTGTCTGAGGTTGCCATACACTCAACGCACTCGCCGAAAATATAGGCATGAGGTTCATTTGCTCCAATGTATAGTGCTTCTCCAGGCTTAAGATTCACATGGTTCAAAAAGAAGGCAGATATAACACCCACGTCAGCTGGATATTGCCTTTCCAACTGCAACACCAGCTGTTCCTTTTCTGTCAAGAGTCTCACCTGACAAAAGAGTGAAAGTAGTCATTGACAATTCTGAATGAACATAACAAGGTTTTCAATCTGAATTACCAATTTTTTTATAAAAAAAAAAGAGACAAAAAACCATACAATCTAACATAAGAAATTTAATAGATCATAAACATGTAGTCAAATGTCTATTAATGCAAAGGTCCATTTGCTTTTAGATGTTAGAGTATATGCATCAATAAAAGTCCTATAACATGCCAAACCACTTTGAAAATCAGATCGTCCTCCGGGCGAAGAGCTTTGAGAAAGAACTTGCCCTTGAAAACATAATTTGACAGTTGAAAATCATCAAATTACCTGATTTTCGACGTGTAAACGATTTTTCATTTTAGCGATTATTGTAGTTATCATCTCTTTGCTAGCTGACATGAGGTGGGTGAAAATCGAACGCAGAACAGACGTTACTTTATTCTCATCATCTCGATCAGTAATGTCAAAGACTTTGTTTGCATCTTCACTACCAACCAGTTCCTCAATCTCAGGAACATTATCAAGCACAACTTTAAGCTCCTGGAAAGAAAATAGCAAATAGATCCAAGTAAATGACAGTGAGGAGTAATAAGATTTGACTTACAGAAAGATCTTACTTGCCATTAGTACCGAAAACTTATAATTAAACTTTTCATTAAGATTTATATAGTACTATTGAAGGCACAATGTCCCACAATAGGTCAATCCAGATATTTGGTAAGGCATAGTAGTAAGCTGTTATTGCCATGGAGGTCTCTGCAGAGAAGGCAATATTTGTTTATATTATAGCTTTAGGAAAGAAAGACAATTAAGGGGAAAGAAAAAAGGTGTCTTAGGTAGAGTCTCTGAATAACAGAAAGTAACACTACACCTGCCTTGACCTCAATTCTTCAATGTAGTTTGAAGTTCAAATAAAAAATAACTTCCACCAATGATGACTATTAAAAGTAATTTTTTTACTTTTTTGGTATTATATCAACTTCTGCCATAGTTCTTAGACAGGGATGGCACTATTTTTCTATCCTCGGTCAATCACGGTATGTCACGCGTGATCACTTTTACACATGGCAATCTGTGATTCAATAAAAATAGCTAAAAAGTGTTATTCCCGTTTCATACAAATTTTTTCTGCAAGTAATGGCAAATGATTCAGTTGGGCCCCAAACTAGATTACAACTCAATCATTTAATGACCAAATTAAAACAAGAAAGGGTGCATGTAAACAGTCAAAACTAATGATTGTTTTAAAAAGACTCAGCAACCAGACAATTCAAAAGCAAACCCAGTTCTCAGTCACACACTATCTTATGATTCTTATCATTTACAAGATTAAATAACACAAATTGAAGAGTAAATCAATTGAAATTTCCAATATAAGAACAAAACATGAAAACCAGCAGTGTCTTACCTCAAGACTGATAAAACCACAAAGAGCCTCAAAATGTGTAACAGCCAAGGCCATCTCAGGCTTGTGATTGGCATCCTTGTAAAGATTTGGCATAAACTTATGCAAAACCTTAGCCAATTCCTTATCTGGGTGTGCCTGTATTGACAATACCTTTGCCACAGAAAGCACCTAAAAACACAAAACAAAAAACTCCACTGTCCACAACCCCAACATTGAAAACCCAAAAAAATTTAGAATAAATATGACAAATGGAATCTTTCATATTGAGAAACAGTAGTACCTTAAACAAGAAAGGCAAGTCAGAGCCCCATTTTTGAACCACCTTCTCACCAAGCACCTTTGGGTTTTCCAAAACCCAATCTTTGAGACTCAAACTCTCAGACCCAATTGACAAAAACCCATTATTCTCATCCCCATTTTGAATCAAAAAAGAAGGTCCAGACTCATGGGTTCCCATCCAAATTTCAGCATAAGGCTTTTCTGGGTCAATTTCAGAGGAAGAATTGAGAGCAGATAGCCTAGCCACCAGAGAGTCTGTGCCTCTCTTCCCCCAGTCATAGTTCTGAACAGAGCATCTCAGCCTCTGAAGACTGCTCCTTTGATTGTGGTGCTTCATTAATTTGCCAATGGACTCCATCAATGGCTAAGCAAGCTTAAAAGAAAAAAAGAAGAAAAAGGGAAACAACAGAGTACAATGAAGGCTATGGAAAATGAAGGGAATGAGAATGAGAATGAGATGCGCATAACAGGGTGGTCATGGGGAAGTTGCTGCTTTTGAAAGCGTTTGAAAGGGAACAGTAAGTTGTGAGAGAGGGAAATTACTTTGAGAGAGAGAGAGAGAATGAAAGGGAGAGTGAAGACGAAGTTAAGAGAAAGAGATAGAGGAAAGTGGCAGTGGGGTCTTCCCTGTCCTGAGTCTGATGACTTTATCCATAAAATTCAGTTCCCATCCTTTCTCATTCTTTCCCCATGCTTGCTTTTTAGCAGTTGCAGGAAACTTCCTTCACAATATTTTCAGGGTTTTAACCGTCACTTGGTAGTTTTAGATCAAGGAATAAATATTGTCTTTGGCTTTTGTCAATTGCATTTTTTTGACGGCAAAGATTGTTCTTTACAACAATAACACAGCCTAGCGAAGAAGTTTCCAAATTTAATCGTCATTGGTAGGCACGGAAAAATCTTACCTTATCACCTGAAATAAATGGGATTCACAATGAATCGAAGTATTTATTTATGAATTTTTATATCAGAAATAAACATTGTCACTTGTGTGTTTTGGAAGGAGACAATGATAAGTTAGTTGGATTCAAAATTCTAGCATTTGATCCACTATTTCTTGTTATAGTGGTATTTCTCCGTGAAGAGTTTCTAAATTTGAACCCTCTTATTATCACATTGATAGAATAAATAAAAAACAATTAGATTTTTGTTCTCGTATTTTAGTACGTTATTTTGTTCGTACATGAGCATATAATGTCCAAAATTTTGATTATTTCCAAAAGAATTTCTTGTTTTTATTAAATAATTCATAATTCATGGTTATCAATAGTAAAACATGGTAATGGTTCTTGTTATAGTAAAGAGTGACCTCGATATTTCCATTGGCATAGTTAAAATGTTACTGTCCTTGTAAGTAACTAAATGGCAATCCTTTAGAAGAAGAAGAAGAAAGCTAACGTCTTAAGATTGATGCAGACGTGAGGTAGGTCAGTTGGTCAAGGCAGTGAACTTGCTCCTCTTCACTCAAGTCGAATCTTCTTCTCGGTAGATTAGATTAATTTAGAATAAATTATTGTTGCTTGTATTTTTTTTTAAAAAAAGTTCTTAAGATTGATACCAAAACATCAATGCCAAATAGATACTCTCTTGAATTGACAATACCAAATAGATACCTTCAATACAACCAACAAATTTTTTTTTTGTAGTTGTCTACAATAAAACTTTGCTTTTTCTTACAACAAGTATAAAAAAAACTTTCTAATTAAGTCAATTTTTATATAAAAAATACTAATAAAAGTCAAGTCAATTAGTCCAACTTGCAAAATTATTTGTTCCAATTTGCTGGCATGTTCTCTTTATCGTAGTCACAAGAAATTTATTAGGTCGAAATCTATCATGTGAATTGATAGAGAAATAATAGTGTAAGAGGTTGGTAAGAGAAAAAGGGGTGGGGAGAAAGCCACGTTAGATACGGTGACGTATTGTGTGAGTTGGACTTTTGGCAAGAATAAGAATCGACGACGACGAGAAACAAACGGACAAAACAATGGCTTCGCATTTCTCGCAGATACGATGCGCACGGAATAACGCACGGAATAACGCCGTTATAGACTCCAATCGTCGGTGGATGTGTGCTGTTGACATACGCGTGGACCCCACGCTATTCAAGTATGCCGTATCGTTACACGTGGCGTTTGGATATCCATTATACGAAATTAAAGTTTGACTTATACCTGCATGCCACTTTTTAAGATTTTTTTTTAAATTTCACTTTTTCAGATTTTTTTTAAAATGAAAACGTGATCTCTGTCATGTATTGTCACGTGGTGAGCCTTCACGTTTCCTTCGTTTCTCTCCTAAACTTTCTCGGTGTCAAAGCAATTGGGCACTTTTGCTTCTTTTTTTTTCCTCTTTTCTTTTAGGTAAAAAGTACGACTCCAGTTACTGCGTTTTGAACCGAATGGCATGCATAATGCCTTCTACAAATTACAAACTTTCTTTAAAGAACTTGTAGATATACCAAAACATTTTTTTTTTTTTTTCAAAGTGAGTATTCATTAGGAATAGGAAGCATTATAAAAGTTGGAAAGCCCAAGCAAAGCAGCACATCCCAACAAGTAGAACAAATGGGCCCAACACAAGGATACAACACAGAATTTTAATCAGTTGAGGCTCTAAGAACTGTACATTATAGACTGTCATGGCCGATCCGAAAATACAGAATATTCTCGAATCAGGATGTGTAAATTGAATAAAAAGACTGAAAAATTGGTTAAAATGTAGTTCCCTTATAAAAATAATAATAATCTTACAAGTGTACAAAATATAAATAAAACTTTATCAATCTCAACTAATCCAACTTCTCTGATGTAATCTTTGTCTTGCCCACTAATTGATCTAAAAAAACAAAATAAGTGAGAGATGAGCAAACCACCGCTCAGTGAGTAGATGATGTAATATGCCAGTTAAACAATGTCATTTTACACACTCTAGAAAATATACTAAAAAGATACACAATCCAAATCATATCACATCATTACTTCATATCTTGGTTATCCTTCAAAAATTGTACCAAGCACGTGACCCATATCGGCCTCACTGCCCTATGTCCTCGTTTGTTACATTTATCCTTCGATACCCCGTCACTAAAGTTCTCATGTTCCTTGAATAGTATGTACTTCACAAAAACTCCAAAAAATATATGTTGTGTGAAATATTGCACAAATTAGATATGCCTGACTTGAAAATAGAGAGAGATTTGTAAATAGAATAAATCTATGATAATCCATAATTTTCACATTTATCACAAAATAAGAACTTTTAGAATGCATCACATAATTATCTTGCAAGAAAAACCCACATGTTTTCCATCTTGTTTCTCTCTCTCTCTCTCTCTCTCTCTCTCTCTCTCTCTCTCTCTCTCAAAAGACTACTACATAATTATATTCTACAGAGTTGGAATGAATGATTGAAAGCAAGGAAGGATGATACTTATAGGAGAATCTTAAGGAAATAAATGACTTAGTCCTTTCCACCAATGATATCATAAGGGAATATGTGACTCATTCATTTCCACCAATAATATCTTAACACAACTTGTATGCTATAATATCTTTACCCAGAAACCAACCACTGGGAAAAACTGGGGTTCAGGCAATCCACTAACAAGAAGAAATAGTTACAGAGATCAAGATATACATCTCAAGTTCCCTAATTCTATAAAGAAGTAGCTATACCTCTCCAAGCTCTTTTCTTCTTCTCAACAATGTTGCTTGCAACTAGTCTATCATGACAATGGCAGCTTCATCCTTCAGCTCAATCATATCATGGCACTAGTAACACATCACTACTCAAACAAATGCAGTGATGAAATGTTGATTTAAGAAAGGATCAATTGTCTCAAGAAACCATTCTAGGAGAAAATCAATCTTAAAATCTAAACTCTAGATCTAGAATGATATATATGATTTAGGACCTCTAGATGCAGATATAGTGATTACAAGCAGATTTTATGAAAAACAGGTTTTTCTAAGGTAAGCACGTAGAAAAGCACAGAGAAAATATTGAGCCTTCAAACTTTCCAAAAGTGCAAGGTATTTGTTGTGAAGTGACGGCACCTTAAAAATTTGCCTCCTTAAATCAAGTAGTATGTTTCTACTAATTTTGTTTCAATTAAGTGCTCAAGTAATATAGGGATGGAATCAATATTTTTGAAGGCTTGAATGCAATCCATATCAATCTTATAACATCCCAATAGCTGATTTAAAGCATGTAACTCAGTTGTAGTGAAATCTAAAGAGTAAAATTTCTCAGTAAGAGTACATATATCACCAATGTTAAATCACTTGAAAGCATCACGAGGATCTAATGCTCAACTAAGAGAAAGGAGTTCCACAATCTCATCTGGAAATCTAGTATTTAACTCCCTAAACTGATAATCTATTACCTTATTAAATACATCAATATGATAATAATGCTCAGCTGCGATACAGTCTCTTTGTTGACAAGAACGGCGAGTGCTTGTTGTATGACGGGCAGACAAATCAAGCATATTAATCTCATGTTCTTCACAAAATGATTGCACACTCTCTATAAAATCATTCCAACCATTATTTCTCAACTCATCAAGCTTCATTTTGGTACTTGCAACCAAATTCAAAGCGTTTACAATGTCTTGGGATTTTCTTTGAAGTTCTTGACAAAGAAAATTAGTGAATCTCATAGTTTTGTCTAACAATTTCAAGGCAAAAACAAAGTCAAAAGATAACATAGATATTTTAATACCTTCTGCTTCGCCATGAAATTGTGAGGTAGGTCCATTATGACTGATATCCTTTCGAAGTGTCTTGGTTGCACCAAATCAATCAATCAAACTCCTAATAGAATTAAAATGTGACCCCCAAAGAGTACTTCCAGGTCATTGGAAACAACGAATTTGATTAGCCCCTTTACCTGTCCCAAGTCTTCCAACAGCTAGTAATTCTTCAATTTCAGCTTGTCGGGTTAATTTTAACTCAGAATAGCGTTTGGCAGAAGCACTAACAAAATTCATAATGTTATTCAACATTGTAAAAAATCTTCAAACGAGTCCTACCTCTTTAGTTGCACCATTTAAAGCTTATTGAAGACGATGAGCAAAGCAGTATATATAATATGCATATGGACAATCATTGAGAAATAATGCTTGTAAGCCATTCCATTCACCACGCAATTGCTAGCACCATCATATCCTTGACCACGTATATTGCTCACTAAAAGATTATGCTTGCCAAGAACTTTACAAATATCACTTTTAAGAGTTGAGGAGTTATAAACACTCACAATATCAAAAAACATTTCTCGAATATGCCCATCACAACCAACAAACCTTATGATAATAGCCATTTGTTCCTTCTTATTAGAGTCATCTAGTACTTCATCAACAAGAGTACAAAATTTCCTATCTTCCCCAATTTCATCGTGTATCCTCTTCCTCACTTTGGTAGAATAGATACTTAGGATCTCCTTTTGTATCTTATTTGAAATATATTGGGCATTTAAGGGGGCCTTTTGTAACACAACTTTTTCAATGTTTACATTCATTCTTGCAAATGCCTTCACCAACTCAATGAAATTGCCTCGATTAGAGTCCCAAGATTCATCATCACCTCTAAAAGCCATTCCTTGATATTGTGGTTGTAAGCCTCAACTGATTTTTTGCAACTTTGTATGGGATTTGCACTACTTTGTTAATATTGTGAGTCGGGTATTTTAAATCCATCCACTTTTGCATAGCAAAATGATGTGGTGAATTTATATTGCCTACATGAATAAGGAAAACACACTCTTTTCCACCAACTCTTCTCCAACTTCTAAATCCCTCTACAGGGAATGCCTTATGTAAGGGATCAATGTCAAAAAGAAAGCATTGAAAGCAAAACACTTTATCTTTATGAACACTATACTCAAGCCAATGGTATTGCTTATACCAACTACCAACAAATTGACACTTTTATTTCCCTTTTAAGTGTGATGGAAATTCCTGTAATGTGGTTGACATGGTCCTAAGAGAATATATGCTTTTCGAACATTATCACGTTCATTAGGTGGATATGTGTCTATTTGAGGACGTAATCCAGGATCACACTCGAGAGAATTGGTATTAACTTCTTGATGAGACTAGACTCTTACATTTTCATCTTCAATTCTTTGAGGTTGAGAAGGAGGTTGCTCCTCACAAATTGGAGGAGACAAAGAAGGACCTGAAGGCATGCTAGTTGATGATTCATCATTGTTTCTCTTTAAAAATCTTGAATAGTCCTTGATCTCTTAACATTACAATGTTGACTAGACATTATAAAGTAGAACCTATTAAATAATATATAGAAGATAAAAATTTCAATAAAAACGTTACATACTTAAATAGTCAAATATCTAATTAAAATCCATAACTGACAATTGATAAACCTTAATTGTAAATCCCTAATTGATGATAATTCATAAACCCTAAAGAATCCCCAAAATTTCAAAAGAAAAGAAGATGAAGAATGGATGATTACCTTAGTTTGCTTTAATTAAGTCTAGAGGGATAGGACATGCATAACTTTCCCTTTGTCGAAGAGCAGGAGTTAGCCGCTAGCGGATGATCTACTACTACACAAGAGAAAGAGGGAATTCCTTTTCTTTTTTTGAAAAGGGGAGAGGGAATGTCTGTGGTTAGTTAGCCTAGTGGGAATCTAATGTTTTTTCACGTGGGGTGTGGGGTTTAGTTCTTTTTTTTTTATAATTTGTTGGTCAGCCTAGTCCTAGTGGGATTAGTTAATAATATTTTATTTAGGTGGTTAGCCTAGTCCTAGTGGGATTAGTTAATAATATTTTATTTGGGTGACCTAGGCTAGAGTATTAATGAAGTTTTAAAAAAAACAAGTTGCCTGGGCTTTAGCCCAGGTTACCATGATAGTAGGATCGTCCTTGCATAAATGCAACCTCACGGCCTTCACAAAGAAAAGCACAGAGAAAATATTGAGCTTTCAACCTTTCCAAAAGTACATGGTATTTTTTGTGAAGTGACGGCACCTTAAAAATTTGCCTTCTTATAGCAAAGAGAGTAAAAGGCAGCCTTAGAATAAAAACTACATTTTGTGAGCAATGTATTGACTATCAAATAAGACATCAACCTTAAACTAATCTAAATCCTTTTGACCAAGCTTATTACAAGAAATTGTACACATGTCACGGAAAGCTTAAATATCTTTCACCGATAATTTCATTTTTTTTGGACTAGGGATATTTTGGCAAAAATTGTTAGAAAGTGATTGCAAGGGTGGGATTTGAATCCCTGTCCACCACTTCTTAACATTTTAGTGCCTTTTCCAACTGAGCTATATGTTAACTTGCTATATTCTTCCTTTCTTGTTCTATTTATACACACATACTTGACATGACAACAATTTTTTACTCTCCTCCACCTGCGCTACATCAATGCCCTTGTCAGGTTTGTATCTGTATTATATTTATACTACTTTTTTTATTTAAAGAGAAAAGCATATGGACTTAATTACTCGATCAAAGAAATTATCATATATATATATTTTATATTATAAATAAATTTATGTATACTGTTAATCTTTTTACTATAGAAATCCTTTTTATTACTAAATTTATACATATACTACATAAATCCCTTTTATTTATTATTGTCATATATGTTTACATTTGTTACTCTACACATGTGTTACTCTAACCTACATAATAGTATATAAACCCCTTTTATTACTTGCATATTATTCATTAAGTTACTGCATTTGTCAGCTCGCACTATACTCAACTTAAATCACTTAAACCCATTATACAATGTATTTTCTTCAATTTTTGTGTGTCAAAACAAAAGATAATTGATTAAATAAACATCTTCTAAAGTTTTGTTAAAAATTTCATGTTTTTCTAACAATTTCCGTAGTTTTTATTCAATTTTTACCGATATCAACATTTTGTCTATATTTCCATTGATATTTCCATGTTTTTGGACCACGATATTTTCGAAACCTTCGATATTTAATACCTTGATTACAACCTTACAATACACGTGGAGGCTGCAAGAATGGTGCCACCTCCACCTAAGGTAATAATTTCAACCTAGACCTAATATATAATAAATATAGATCTTCAAAATAAATATTAAATAATGAATATTTCTTTAAATTAATAATATATATTGTAAAAAAAAAAGGTTTTCAAATAGACACAGCCCATAATCACACAAAACAAGAAACCTTAGATCTAGACATAAAGCACTACCCACCAGCACACTAGTGGAGCCACCATCACAGATCCACCACCACCATCAATGAGGAGTAACCAGTAACAAGAAAATCCAAAGATTTAGAGAAAGGGGGTGAACAAGCCACCCGCACATAAGTGTTCCCATAATCCAAGAAGCTAGTGCATTTTGCACTTCAAAAGCATTCCCACACTACCGAGGAAGATCAACGGAAGCGACACCTGTGGAGTTAAAGAGCAGAGGATAGTGCTCGAGATCCGACATCGAGACGAAGTCGTAGATTATAAGGGAGAGTGTCGTGGAGTAGACAATATATCCATTCCATAGCTCTGAGAGAACTTACCCATGTATGGTGTGGAGAAGTTGACCACAAACAATAAGAAAAACAAAAGAAACTATCACAAGGGAGAGAATGAGCTCTCACATAAGAGAGAGAAAACTCTCACAAAAGGAGAGAGCAAAAGTGAAAGCAACATTGCAAGAAATAAAGGGGATGAGAGGAAGAGAGTAGAGGAGAAGAGGAGAGGTGAGGGAAGGAGGACTTATGTGAAGGGAATATTGTGGGAATAGTGTTGTGTAGAGATTTCTAAAAGCTCTACAACCAAACTTTGAGAGTATAAATCACCTAGCATGCCATTTCTAATATGAAATCAAAGTAAGAGAGGAAGCATTAAATAAACTAGGGATTCATGCAAGCTCATTTGGTCCCAATCTTTATAAGTCTATGAAAGTGTGCACCAAAGACTCTCTAAATCCTATTTGAGAGAAAGATAATATGTTCGTACCCTTGGAGTGAATCTTGAAACCAAGAATGATGTTCAAGTAGAGGGAGTGGTCCCTTTGTTGTTGGCTCTCTCTTTGATGTTGATTCTCCACCTTGTAGCTCTCCAAATAGGTACAAAGATATGCACCTCCCCAAAGCTCTTCACCAAGGATTGAATGGGATGAGAGAATGAGTAGACAACAAGTGAAGAGTGGTGCTAGCACCTTCACTTGATGTGACAGATTCAAGGGGTTAAAGAGAGAGAGCTTGATGTTTTCTCTCTTCCAATTTCACCAACTTGAAAAACTCTTGGATGATAGGATTCCACCATAGCTACACACTTATAGGATCAAAAATGTTACAAGAGTGACAAAAATGCCCCCAAGCCCTAGTGTAGCCACACCCCTTTTTTGTGTCATCTTTTGCGATCTTGGTCTAACACATTAATCCTATAATGTGTCACATATGTGCCTAAGTCCATATAGTCAAATCCCTTTTTGAATTTCCAAGTCATATGGGACCTTTAATTAAAATTTCATAACTTTGATTGAAGTTTCATAACTTTAATTGAATAATTAAATTAATCTAATCAATTTAATTACTCTAGTGACTTAACTAATTTAATCACTCACTTGTCTAACGAGTGTTGGTCCCGGTCATCCTTAGTTGACTGTGTCAAGTGTTGGGTCAACCATTTGACCTTTGACTTTGACCAAGTCACAAAATCATTCATTCTCTTCATAATTTTCCAATCGATTCCTTTTCGGTGTGCCATCTTATAGGTTCTAATTAGCGAGGCAGTTGTTCGGTTCATTTTTACACATGATTTTTCATGTTATTCACCCACTATTTTGAGTTAGTTCTTGAAATTTTATAGCTTTTTACTTCCTTTTTGTGTTTTCTTAGATTTTACCTTGGTTGGAATGAAAATGAGCTAAAAGTGCATTATTTGTTATAAATTCTGTTTTGGTTCATTTTCGTAGGTCAACTTCTTGGCCTGGGATCAGCATGCTCCGGTGCTCGGATGAGGTGAAGATCTTCATGAGACTTGTTCCAATGGATGTTAACTACAACATATCCGAATTTGAGCTCCATTGGACAAGTCTTGCCTATCCAACCAATCCAGCATGTTGCCACAGCTCCAGAAATCCGAAGTAGTCCAGCTTTTACCTCCAATGTGTCACTTGATTCTTCTTGTTACCATAACACTTGGTAACAAGAATTCACCTTAGTAAAAGAGATATTTTTCTGAGGCAAAGAGCATATTTGTGAAGACAAAAACACATCATGAGGAGGAGACAAGGAGACAAAGACTTTAGCAATAGATGAAAAGGATGAGAGAGTGGAGCATAGAGAAGGCATCTTCATGATTCATTTGGGCAGATTGGAAGGGGAGTATCATTCAGTTTTTGGAGAGGAACGTATCATTCTATCATCAGACACATTGAAGCAGATTTTGGGGAGAGCTTGGAGCTAGGAGAAAGCCAAGGTGCAGCCAAGCAAAGTGGAGAAGAAGACTTCCACCATTGAAGACTTCAAGCTTTCACCACTTTCACAAAATCTGTAAACTCTTTCTAGTTTTAATTCAAATTTGTGTTTGAAATGATTATGAGGAACTAAACTCCATAGCTAGGGCTTAGGTTGAAGCCCTAAACATGATTACCTTATTGTTTTGATGCTTGAGTGTATGAATTTCTGAATATTGTTGATGAATTTCAATTCACTAAAATAATCTATCCTTGATGTATGTTCTTCCTTGATTGATCACCTTTGAAAGCATGCTTCTTGAGATTGTTGGGATTATGTGTATATTCATGTTTTCCTAAGCAATAGATGGATGGAGTAAGAACCATCCATGTGAATTGGTTTCTTGAATACCTAATGTAAACACCATGCTATTAGGATTCTTGTGATGTTCATATTCTCTTTGAACTTAATGGGTTTTCCTTGTAATTGAATCGAAGTACGAACCATACCTAGGTTCGGTTATGAGGAGGGCACAAGTATTGTAGCACGAACCATGCACTTTACGTATATTAGAGAGAATCAATGCGTCTTGAGCCACGACCCATGGTCTTGATTGCGAACATCTTCATCAACATATTTAGAGTTCATCACTTGAGTATTCATGAAATTGGGTAGAATTGTTTAGGGTGGATTCCGAAACCCTAGTGTTTGTTACATTTTACCTTCACATTTAGATAATTCATCTCTGCCATTCTCATTTAATTTCGAAGTCCATTTACATTCATGCACTAGAAATAGGTCACATGAACCAAACCAAACCCCCCCCCCCCCCCCCCAATGTGTGTGTGAGTTGCGTGTTTGACACGTTTTGTGTCTTTGTCACTGCATTTTGTTTATTTTCGTAATTGTTTTGGACTTTTGGTCCACGTTGTGTTCTTGCATTTTCTGTGCTGAATCCAACCGTATAAAGAACGTGAAATTTGGGTAAACGGTTGGAAAGTTATAAGTCAAAAACTGGACAGAGGTCGAAGCTGAAAAACAGAGAAACGAATCTGTCAAAATTGTGATAAAAGGGTGATAGAAAATGCTGTTTGTGTTTTTCTTTAGTTTTCTTGTGTTGTTTCATTTCTTTTACACTTCTTTACTCATTTTTAGTTTCCAATTTGTACTGTTTTTGTGTGTTGTGTAAAAATAGTGTTCTTTACGTACTCAAATTAGAACTTATAGGAAGCCGACAAGTTCTTCGTGGGATCGACCCCGTACTTACATAATCTATACCTCAATAGATTCGTGCACTTGCGGGTATTTTTAATTGGTTGTTTGCACATTAATTTGTGTCCTTTTAGGAATGCAACAGCAGTGGGTATGAATGATTCACTCTGAATCAAGCGTGAATTGTATCCCTCCATACAATTCTCCCTATTGGCGAAGACTAATTATAATTAGTCCTTACAGGGCTTTCACAAGCCATGAGTGACACCTAGCAGTATGTCATGGCTACCCAAGCTAAAAAGAATTAATTTAGAGAACCTAGTCAGTTTGTGATTACAATGCAATTCGATCATTCTCTAATTCAATACTCTATGTCATATTCTCGGGATATGGTAAACTTGTGTCAAAATCCCTAATATGACATCTCTTGATTATATGATTCAATTTAATGAAATTGCAAACGTACTTGTTTCAATTTCCATCCAATACTTTGGCCAAAGATTCACGAATCATATCTTTAGAGTATTCTCTCTTCTTACTAAGAACAGAGATTCCTTATTGTACATTTACTTGTCTCTGCGTACACGCTGAGATTCCTGAGGAACACCTTTAAGTCACATCATTTTGATAGGACTATATAGTGCTCTCAAATAGAAACAACATATACACAAGACAACTGTGATGTCTCAGGTCTAAGGATTAACTTGCATTATCACAACTTAGAATTCTTTATTTAACACTTGTGAGTAAGACTTCCATACAAAAATTCTAGAGTTGATCGCGTTTAGTGGACTCCATCTTCTATAGAGCACCTACACATCTATCTTAGTGTCTCTACACGAATGACTTGAGACTAGTCATCCTCCCAATTGAGCAAACATAATGTGTACCAGTCTTTGCAGGTCACTATTGTCCAATTGGTGATCGTATGACCATGAACATTTTAGGATGCGATATTTATAAGTATGGAAAGGTCTCATGCATCTAACTTCTTTAGACCACTTTCCATTTATATCTTAATCCATGGACTTGTTACTTTGTGTACGTTATGTATCTAAAGCAACGTTCTTGCCCTTTACTATTATATATTATTTCCTTAGAATTTTCCATTTTATATTGACTTTTAGGGCATATATCTAACGTTGTGGTGTTGAAAGATTGTTTTTTTGGAAAGGGGGCTAGGGTTCCCGAAGAGACAATCTTAAACGGTTTGTAATCAATATTTTCTTGTCTTCTTCCCTTCCTTTTCAGCGATAAAACATTATATTGATTGTTAATATTTGGAAGAGGTTTTCTATTCACAATTGTTGTGTGAAAACAAACTCTTTCTTTACAATAATTGCTCAAAAGTTTTTTCACCTCCAAAATCAAGGGAAATAATCAAAAATTAATTTTATCTCTAAATTTGTGTATGTGTATCATCATTGACACTAAAAAAAAAACTAATAGATTGAATGAAAATTGAAATAGATTGTGCATCAAGAAATTAACTTCTAACTAAATAGTTGTGCATCAAGTGAGGAGTTGGCTTGATAAAGGTTTTAGTCTTTATCTTAATTGATTAAGGGTTCAAATTTTCTTAAATCACAATATGACAAAAATGCATAAATTGCCTTAAAATTGAGAGAAATAAGAAGCAAAAGCATGTTACAAAGTAAAATCGCATGAAAAGAAAATCAATTGCACACCGACATTATCAGGTTTGAGTTAAACAAAATTTAGAGTCTAAAATTTGAGAGGCAAGTTGTGCTGGAAAAGATGTAGGAAATCTGTTGCAAATCCATAAACTCCTTTTACCACACATAACACTAAGAGTGTATTCAATCTAGAGTTAGGTGGAATATAAAAGACTTTGGTAGAATTTGAAAATTCAGGTGTACTTAATGTAGACTATTGAAAATCAATACTAGTCTTATTAATAGTTATTTACCTAAAGGACAAGCCCATAGCCTATGAGATGAGGAGAGTGATCTGGAGAAGTTAGGTCCAGAAGACATTTCCTTATAGCTCATACCATAAACAGTTCCTAGTTGGTGGGGCTAAAAACTAGACGGGTAGTAATTAGACCAACTTAAAGATGAGGTGGATGTTGAAGGTGAGGACCCTTAGTATGTGAGGGCATTCGGTAAATAAATAGACATGTATACAGAAGACAAATGTACGTGGTTTACGTCCACGGAGAAGTATGTTCTCATTACGATAATATGTGTATACATTGCACATAGGGTTAGACCTAAGGGGAAGAGAAAGAATGTCAAAGGTTGAAGGTAGGAAAGCTGGAGGCTGAAGGCTGGGGATCTGGCTGAAGGCCAATGATCTGTGGGCTTGTAAATGGGCTCATGGATAAGCCCATAAGGACTAGTGAGCCATACGGAGCCCTAGTAGCCCGCCAAACTCTCTCCCTTTCTTGAAGGGAAAAGGTCTCCTTTTATAAGTAAAGAGGAGTCCCATTTTCTTGCATTTTGTCGATGTGGGACTCTTTTCCCCTTGCTTGGATTGGGTTGGGAGTATTTGGCCAAATATTGTACAAATAGGAGTCCTCCAAGTTCTCGATTAAGGAGGTACTTCTTGATTGGGGACTTGTAGTCTTCAATGCACTGGCCGAGCAATACTTCAGCTTTATCTTTGCTTTCTCTTGTATGCAGCATGAGTTGTTGAGCCAATTGTCAGTACCTGCTGATTACCAAAGGTCAAGGTACTGAATAAAGCACTGAATAGCAGTTGCTGAAGGGCACGAAGCCTAGTCACATGACGACTGCTGAAGGCATGCACTAGCGCAGCTGCTGTAGGTGCTGCTATAAGCGTGATGTTTGACATGGGTGCCGTTCAGTAGGTGGCATAGGTGCCGAAAGGGAGATGGTCTCCAGAGGTGTCGTTTGGTGTGTGGCCTTAGTGCCGTAAGAGAGAAGTGTCTCTAGAGGTGTCGTTCGGCTTGTGGCCTTGGCGCCGGAATGAAGAGATGTCTCCTGGAAGGTGCCGTTCAGCATGGCCTTGAGAAGAGGCGCTGGAGAAGTGTCACCCATGGGGTGTTGTTCGGCAACGCAGTGTTGTTGTAAGTTGGAAACTAATGCTGTAAACATGGGAGTTGATGCTGTAATCTTAGGAGTTGCTGCCGTAAGCTTGGGGGTTGATGTCGTAAGCTTGGGAGCTAATGTTGTAAGCTTGGGGAGGCATGTGTATGGAGCTGCCGTATGGAGGCTTCCTTAAGTGCTGAACCTGCCAATGGAAAAGCTGTAGCAATTAGAAAAGGCAAAATGATACTCACATAATTTTGGAGTGCATAATGATGATTGGGGGATGCCAAAGGCATCGAGCGTGCCGAATCATCTGAGAATACTGAAGGCAGACGCCGAATCATTGGAGAGATGCTGAGGGCTTTGCACGTGCTGAATGATGTGGGGTTACTGAAGGTAGACGTCGAATCATTGGGGGATACAAAGACATCGCACGCACCAAATGATGTAAAGATGCCGAAGGCAGAGGCCGAATCATTGGGGGATGTGAAGACATCGCACATGCCGAATGATGTAAGGGTGTCGAAGGCAGAGGCCGAATCATTAGGGGGATATGAAGACATCGCACGCGCCGAATGATGTAAGGGTGCCGAAGGTAGAGGCCGAATCATTGGGGGATGTGAAGACATCGCACGCGCTGAATGATGTAAGGGTGTTGAAGGTAGAGACTGAATAATTGGGGGAATGTAAAGACATCGCACGCGCCGAATGATCTAAGGGTGCCGAAGGCAGAGGCTGAATCATTAGGGGGATATGAAGACATCGCACCCGCCGAATGATGTAAGGGTGCTGAAGGTAGAGGTCAAATCATTGGGTTGATGTGAAGACATCGCAAGCGCCGAATGATGTAAGAGTGCCGAAAGCAGAGGCCAAATCATTGGGTTGATGTGAAGACATCGCAGGCGCTAAATGTTGTAAGGGTGACGAAGCCGATTGTAGGAGGTGCCGAGGGCAGTGCTCGCAAAGGTGTCGAGGGCACTGAATGTAAGAGTGTTGAGGGGCACTTGTTGTAGGGTGCCGAGGGCACTCGAGAAGGAGAACGACATTGAATTTTGTGTCGCTTCCCACAAACGACACCAATCTGTTGGCTCTAAAAACTAGATGGGTAGTAATTAGACCAACTTAAAGATGAGGCGGATGTTGAAGGTGAGGACCCTCAGTATGTAAGAGCATTCGGTAAATAAATAGACATGCATACAGAAGACAAATGTACGTGGTTCATTCGAATAATGGGCTACGTCCACGGAGAAGTATGCTCTCATTGATAATATGTGTATACATTGCACATAGGGTTAGACCCAAGGGGAAGAGAAAGAATGCCGAAGGCTAAAGGTAGGAAAGCTGGAGGCTGAAGGCTGGGGATCTGGCTGAAGGCCAATGATCTGTGGGCTTGTAAATGGGCTCATGGGTAAGCCCATGAGGACTAGTGAGCCATAGGGAGCCCCAGTACGTAGCCCTCCCAACTTTCTCACTTTCTTGAAGGGAAAAGGTCTCCTTTTATAAGTAAGGAGGAGTCCCCTCTTCTTGCATTTTGTTGATGTGGGACTCTCTTCCCCTTGTTTGGATTGGCTTGGGAGTATTTGGCCAAATATTGTACAAACACTAGTCATAGAATTATTTAATTGGGTGTTCACGATCCGAAAAAACTGGGATGCATTATATCTTCGCAATTAGAATGGATGACTTGTCTTAAGTCATTCGTGGGGGGACACTAAGATAAGTATATAGGTGCTCACTAGAGAGTGAGTACAACACAATTCATAAATAGACGTTGTTTGAAAGTCTTCCTACATGTCAATCCTTAGACCTGAGGCACTATGGTTACCTTGTGGATATGTCGTTGATGTTAGACTTTGTCGTATAATCCAACTCAATCCAGCACTTGACTTAAGACATTGTCAAGGTCCTTGATTGACTCATGATGGCATGTGAGTGTACAACAAGGCATCTCTTAGTAAAGAAAGAATAATCTAAAATGTGATTTGAGAATCTCTGGACATAGAATTGAGTTTGACTGAGAAATATGTTCCTAATCACACCCAAGTGAATCCTATAAGTCATAGAAATTTACATTACAGATTTGATATGAATTCCTTAATATGTGATTAAGGACTATTGGGAAAAGAGATAAGGATTGTATTGCATTGTCATTATAATTGAATATGTTATCCATCTTATTTTAGCTTGAGTAGCTTTGACATACTGTTAAGTATCACTCATGACTTTGTGAAAATATACCGTAATTAGGTCATCATGAAGGCGAGAATTAAAAACAGTTTTAATTCACAAATTAGTTTAACATCCATTTTTGTTGTAAGTCCTCATTTTAATCCTCAAATTCTCAAATTAATCAATGTGATCTTTTGGTCTAGATTGTCCTTGATGTCACATTAAGACAAAATCTTCATTAAAATTGGTCACGAGTCATCGTGTGACCAACTTTATAGATATATTATAATCAAAATATAACTCATTTAGTCCTAAAACCCACGTTTTTGCTCAATATTATCATATACTCTTCAATTAGGGTTTCACATTTAGGTTCCATCAAGAAAATCATATAGCAAATTGCAAACTGACATGTGGATCATAAGATTAAGGACCAAATTGATTGATTTGAAAGTTTAATTTGAAAATTGAAGGACTGAAATGAAGAATTTTAAAAAATTTAAGGATCTTTCGTGATAAAACCGTTTTTTTTAAAGCAGTAAAGTAAAACCTCGGCTGGTAAAGTAAAAATTACGTTTAATTGAATAACAGATTAGGCCCTAGATACTCCTGCACAGAACTCGAACTCCCAGTACCCAGCAACAATGGCGGAATGGGTTTGCAGAGCCCTTCGAGACGGTGCGTTGGAGGGAGAGCATGCACCCGCTCTCACAATCAAGGACTCTATAGCAACACCTCTGGGCTTCGACGCCTTCTGCCACGTTCTCTCCCAGCTCTCCACCAACATTGCAGCCGAAAAATCTCAGTCGCGGTCAGTTTGCCTCTCCCGAAACAACTCCATTTCGTAGATTAAAATGTGTAATTCTCTGTTTGTAGATTATTTTAATTAAATTCTCTTTGCTATTGATTTAATTTGTAGAGCTCTGGTGCTCGTCGCGTTTTCTCGGAGTCCGTCATATTATGTAGACTTGTTGAAGAGGAGAGGACTCGATGTTTCTTCTTCTCAGCAGTGGTAACGATAGCCTTCTTTTAAATTTCCGTGCTTTCCACTCTGTTTGGTTGTTGAGAAAATTGGAAAAGAAAAAAAAAATCAGAAAGTAAAGGAATTTAAAAAATAATAATAGATTTTTCCTCTACTAAACGTGACCAAACATTGGTTTTGTTGTTTTAATCTCAGAAACCGGAACTAAGGATTCATTTATTGTGCCAACATGCCTGTTTGAGAAATTTGGCAGTGCTTTAAGCTGAAAGTAATACACGTTACACAATGAATAAACACACATAGATAATGTATATAATTCGTCGGGACCTCTGGACTGAACTAGCATTACAGGATTCGGATTTTGGATTGTTACACGGATCCTCTTGGTTGGAGAGAGAGGCTCATGGAGTGTGGAAGTGCTAAAAATCTCTCTCATGAAGCTTCCAACTTAGCTAGTACTTGCAGGAATGTGAAGGATGTGGACAAGTTGTTCTCTTCAGTTATTTCTCTTGGAAAAGGTATTATTGGTTCTACTTGTACTGACTTACATGCATTGGCAGATTTTGTTTTCGTAGTAAGATGCCTGTTTGACCATGTAAGCATTCACATAATTCTAGTATTATTGTAATTTTGGATTTCTTTTTGGTTGTATGCTTGCAGGATTGGTTGGACAAGGGAAAGTTCGTTTCAGTGTTGCAATAGACTCGGTAATTATGCATCCTGTGATTGTATATGTATGATATTTGAAATATTCCAGGGTCAATGCTAGTACTTTGAGGTTGAAGGTAGGTTTAAGTTTTCCTGCTGGTGCAGTGTGGCAAGGCTGTACTGTGATTTCTGCCATAGTTTGATTTGTTTGTGTGTGATGTGTGGAAACTTTCTAATGAGTTAAAACACTTGCCGGAGACAAGAAATTTGCATTGTAACTCTTTTGTTGTCCTGTCTATGGTTGGAGCTTGGAAACTTCCTTCAAGGTTTCAACAAAAATTTCAGCAGAAATTTTGATGAGTGCGCTCAGCTCAGCCGTAGAGATTGAACACCTTATGGGACTTAGTATTGAGGTTGAAGGAAGGTTTAAGTTTGCCTGCTGGTGCAGTGTGGCAAGGCTGTACTGTAATTTTCTACTGTAGTTTGATTTGTTTGTGTGTGATGTTTGGAAACTTCCTATTGAGTTCAAGGACTTTCCAGAGACAAGAAATTTGCATTGTAACTCTCTAAGAATCCTGTCTACGTTTGGGGCTTAGAAACTTCCTTCTGGGTTTCACCTTTCAACAAATATTTCAGTACAAGTTTCGATGGTGTGCTCGGTTCAGCCATAGAGATTAAACACCTTAAGGAACTTAGTATGTTTGTTGTTTTACGAGAAAATTATTGAATATGCGAGCTGCTTTTATTGGGGCCATTTTCCGAAATGGCTAACCACAATTTCTTTTGAATGCCTTAGTTTACTGAGGAGGACGTCAATTGCTTTCAATATCACAGTAGAAAGTATGCACTTCTATGGTACTCTTTTGTCTCATCTTTAGACAAGCAGGCAACTGTGGTGCCTTCTTGATGCACTGCTCTCAGTTCTTATCCATAAGATGTCTTCACAAAGCATGCTTAATGATTAAAAAATATTTGACAGGACACTGGGTTTCATCTTTGCATGGTATAGATGTTCCATAGTTTTACTGTGAGAGTATTTGAACTTAGTCTGAAAAACTAATTATAGTAATTCTTTTAGAGATAAGCTAAAAATGGGAACTGCAATCATCTCAAATTGTTCGAATTTGTTTAAGGTTCAAATATTACAAAGCCAGAAAAAAAGATTTTTTTTGTTTTACGTTATTATATTTGTTTGTATATTGCAAGCTATGAAGAAATTTGTCTTACAATATTCTTTTTACATATAAAAATCATGAACAATTTGATTTAATGATTTGTGATAGTTCAATACCTGTTTTCCTCTTCTTGTTGTTGATGATAAGAAGTTATATTAAAATTTTAATTTACATTACTACCAGATTTGGGGTGATTAATGCACTTACGTAGTCCCATTTTCTTTTTCCCTTCTTCTTTCCTATTTTTTGGCAAAGAAAGTCCATAATTTTATTTGAAAAAGGTGTTTAGTTTAGAATAGCCAGTCTTACAACCTCTCAACCATACAAACGTTGGATGATTATTGATGTAATGTATGGTTTCCTCTCTTGAACTACACTTCCCTGAACTGGGAAACAAAACCCTTTCCTTATATAACTGATGTGCATCAGCACATTGTTCCATTTGCATGAGTAAAAGCCTGCTAATGCCCTAAAGTTTATTCATACTGACTATTTCTCAAGTGGATAAGGAGATTTTTTGTTTTTTGTTTTGCTTAATGTCTATGATGGAAAGTAGGTCCTGTGAGGATATGTTTGTTTTTGCCCACTTTTGGAAATTCTGCTTATGGTTACTTCTGGTGTTTCTGTCTCTCCCTCCCTCCCTTTCTCACTCATTTCTTTTTTGCTGGTTTCTTTTCAAATTTTCAGGTAAATGAAATGTTAAGACATGCATCTTTGTCATCAGTTGCTGGCCTTTTGAGCAACCTTCGTTGCTGTGGTACATAAACTTTACTAGCTCCTCAATCTTTTTCCCATAAAAATTGATTGTTTTCGTCTAGGCTTTCAATATATATGTTTTCTAGTCATTTGCTATTTCTATAAGTTTAGTGCACACTTAATCTCTTTTGCCCTGAGCTTTTAGCTGCTATCATAAAATCCGTGTAATATAAACCTTTTGGATTATGTAATATATACTTTTGGAAATTCAATGTAAAATGGTGCATGCTTCATTTTGGAAGTTAATGAAGTGTATGGTTTACTTATTGCACATATTCAACTTTTGGAGGCTGCAAATTCACTTTATCTTATGGTTGCAGATCACATTTCCAGTATCTTTTGGTTTCTTCATGCGGATCTTTGTGAAGAAAAGGTCACTGCTGTTATTGAATATATGTCCTCTATGGTGGCCAGCATAGAACCACTAATCCTGTTTGCAAATCGACAAAGAGGTAACTCAGAGAATCTTTCTTTAGTTGAACGGAATTTTACAAAAGGGAAATTTCATGTCCGATGCAAACGTAGAAATGGACGTGTACGAGTGATGGTGATCTCTCTCTCTCTCTCTCTCTCTCTCTCTCTCTCTCTTTGAAATTCTTTTACTGATCTGGAAAGTTGGTAAACTAATACAAGTCCCTGAAACTTGTATTCAGTTTGAAGAGATTCACATTGGGCAGTCAGGCATCGACTTCACCTCCCCTTCATTTGAAGATGGATTAGTCAATCAAGTCAATCAAGGCCTTTTGCCGAAGGTCAACTGTTTAACCTTATCTTAAACTCAAATTATCCAGGAGAACACACTTTCTTATTTGGAATTAAGCCTTTCTTTTAATTGATTCTTTTCAGTTTTATTACATGGTGATATTCTAAATTGCTGACTGAGTCTATTCTGATACAATTGGATGATTACTGAATCATTAATGACTTCCGCATAACACATAACTGGACGTTATGCAGACACATGGACATAAACAAATGTACACTAGTGAATAAGTTTTATTGTGCACACAGATAATAAAGTTGTCTAAACTCTCTGTATGAGTTTTATTTTAATTTTAAAAACTGTTCTTCTCTACAGGTGCAATTTAATCTACAACTGTCAGAGAAAGAGCGAAATGATAGGGCCAAAGTTGTGCTTCCGTTTGAACACCAAGGTATGAAACCATGGATGGATATAAGTGGTTTGGTCTTATACCTTATATTAAAAATAAAAAAAGGTCACATTATTTGATCTCTTCCCTTTTATCTGCACGATTGTGATGCTCCAAAAACAAACTTTTTGACTTTTTCTTGCAGGAAATGGTAAACCTGTAGAAATTTATGATGGTCGAAAATCTCTGATGGATAGCAAATATGAGGCAGCACCTGTTTCAACTGGGAATTCAAAAATTAATGATGAGTCTAGCAAGGGTGAAATAATATATTTTCGTGATTCAGATGATGAGATGCCAGATTCTGATGAGGATCCTGATGATGATTTGGACATATAGTGGTTTTCCTCCTTCAGAGAGAGTACTGGAAAATGGTAATTTATTTTCTCCATGCCAGTCAATTGAACATACCTTCTAGATGCACTGACGTATAACTGACAATTAAGACAAACTTTATTCACTTTCAGTCTAACAGTATTGGTAATGAAACTGATAAGTCTATATGCGTTGGATCTGACATTTCATAGTAAATAGTGATAATAATACTTATTGCAACTTTTCTGAAATTAGGTTCTCTTAAGGTTCCCACTTTTCTTTATTGTTTTCCCTTGTTCAGTTGTTTGTGTGTGTCCTGTGCTCATCTGAGCTTCGGTTATTGATTTTTGAATCAATATAGATTCTTGCAGGTTTGGTAGCCTATTGGTCATTCCAGGTATCATATATGTTCAATCTAGTGGGAGGACAATTGTTATAAACTTTCCTTGATTGAAGGATGGTTATGGGAGTCAGTCTGAGGTCCAGAAAGCTGGACATTGGAGTCCACTGACAAATATTAGAACTTAGCAGAAGCAAAAAGCATTTGTAGTACGAAAAAGATGGAAGCTTGTAAATTTTTGGGCGCTCACACCACTCGCTTCTGATTCTGTCTTATATCTGTGCTTGGAACAATATACAACGGGGATTTGGGCTTGGGGTCTCTCTCGTTCTCTCTGATTCAGATTCCAACCTTAATTTCATTCTGTCATTCCCTTGTATATTATGGAAGGAACTGTTCAATTAGTTGACAAGCGTTAGAGTAATATTTTGAGGGGAGAAAATATGCCTCTGGTGAATTGGAGAATGTATCTTGTCCTCAAAATCTTAAGTTGGTGTGTTGTGTGCTCTAATGTTTCATTAACTTCTTCGGTACTGTGGTTCCTCTCCTTGCCTTTTGAAAATCTTGCATTCTGCTGTTTACTTTGTCCATCATTCTGGTTATTAGTCACATGTGTATGTGGTTATGCAGACGATACAGTAATGAAAAAAACACTCAAAAATAAATCTTAACACTGATATCTAGCTAATTGTCGTGTGTTATTTACTTTCAAAGGAAGTTAGGGCAATTTGTTAGAAATAGGGTTTCAAAGTATATCCAAAATGTGGTATAAGAATTTGACTTATATTAGAGCATCCCCAAAGGGTGCTTTAAAGTGGGCTCGACCACTTTGGAGCTCTAACATATAGAAATTAAAAATTAAAAATTCCCCCATGAGAGCTCAACCTAGCTCTGTGTTCCACTCGCCCAGCCCACCTGGGATTTTCAAGTCGCCCGTCCTACCGCTGACCTTTTTAACATCGGTAATCCAACAGCTGGGATTTGAGCAAAACGAAGGGTTTAAAGTGACCAACGACAAAATTTTATTTTATGTTTTAAAATTTCTGCAAGCCAATCTTGCTAGGTTTGGTTTTCCTAAGGATTAGTTAGGGGACAAAGTTTGGTTTTCCTAACATTAACTTACATTAAAAAAATTAAGGTAAATGGAAAAAAAATTACACATAAATAAGATTACAACATGAAAAAAAATATATAGAGCCCCCCATTGTGGGAAAGATATGTTTAAAGTTTAGAATATTCTATCGGAGCTCTAAATGAGGCTCCAAACACCAATTTTAGAGCCCCAAGTAAAGCCTAAGATTTAGAGTGCTCTTAGAAGTTTGATGCATCTTCAAATTCAGACAGATAAGGTATAACTAATAGACATGAACAATCATGTCTTATTAAAATTAATTTTGAATGTTTTTTTTTTTTTTTTTGAAAAAGAATTCATTCATAGAAATTGTAGGGGCTTTTTTCGTTCCGGCAGCTACTGTGGGTCTGGGCTGCTGTAAGGAGCTAAATGTGTGAAATTGCCCCTAGGTCTGAGTTCAAGAATCAGACCCCAAGAATGCTTCAAAAGGGTAGCTGAGCCTTAGGAAGCACCTCGGTTACCTTCACCAACGAAACTAACAGTTGCTTACAGATAAATACTTAGCTTGACATGAGAGGCTTGTGGCATGGAAGCAAGCAGTCATGAGTTTAGCATTAAAGAGAGAGAGAGGGTTGTGATTTCCTATGAGAGACAGAGGTTTAAAGTAAGGGGAGAAGGGGGTTTGAGAGGATTAGTTGAGGAGAGAGAGAGAGAGAGAGAGAGAGGACAATGGGTGTGTTGAGTAAATTTTCGGCAACTAGACAAAAGCTTTGCCTAGTTCTGGAATAGCTTGCTAGAAGAGAAAATGAGAGGAGATGGAGGAATAGAGCACGAAATTGTAGAGCTTCAGGGATGAGAGATAATGCTTGCTCTTTGGATCTCGGTTGCCTTTGATGGGTAGGAGATGACCCTTTTATAGCCGCTGGAAGCCCCTTCTTCCCAAGAAACCCTAATGGGTTCTCTCCAATTTTGCCGAGTCTTCCCTTTCATTTCTCTTCTCTCCATTCGATTCATCCCATTTTGTGAAATCTTCCTCTGTCCAACAACACAAAGGCAAGATTTTTGGGAGCTCTAAGGCCTTCCCATAGCTGCTTCAGTGTTGAACTCTTATTTTTGGCTACCACCTCACCTTCTTTCCTTCTCTCTTCCATGGCAAGAGCTGGTGGGAGAAAGAAATTGGTAAGGGTGTTGGTTTGAAGGGTGCCTCTTCTCTTAACAACATGCGCGCGCCAATATCCTCTGGTTTTTTGAATGTTCTACCTCGAGGTTTGCTTTTGCCCACGTGCCGGAGCCTCCCAGCAGCTTACATACATGGACATTTTGGCTTTTATCGTGGTCCTTGTTTCCAGCTAAGTGCTGGAGACTGCAAATATTTATCTTGGTTGCGTGGGCTTTCCTGAGGTGATGGGTCAACCCATTAAGGGAATGGGCTAATTTCCTTAAGTGATGAGCTATTTTATTAAGGTGATGGGCTAATTTTTCTAGGGTATTGGGCTCCCTTTTTTCTCTTCTTTATGCTTACCCACATATTTGAGCTCAAGAAATAGGCTTAAGTTTTGGGGCTCTTAAGTAGCCCAAAACTTCCATTTCTCGGCTCATCAATGGGCCTCATGAAAACTCGGTACCATCCATACCACAACCCACTCAGCGAGCCCCTGACATTTGCGTGGCTTGGGCCCACTTAAGCTTGTGCGTGGCTAGGAGTAAAATAATGATGTTTCTCTTGGCATGGCATGTCGATTGGCGTGCTTGAATTTTACCGTCTTCGAAAAGGGATATGATGTCTAACGGGATAATTAGCATGGGCTCATAGAGCCAATGTATTTTATAAGCTCATCTCAATTCTTAGCATGACGGATTATTTATTTGGCATGGCACTTGGATTATGGCTCATGTAAGTGTGCATGATGAATTTCGTGTGCTCCGAACTGGGTCTCTTTTTAATAACGTGTAGCACTGGGTCGGGAATTCATTTGGGCCCAACCTTGGATTTTTTGGGCCTCAACATTAGCCCTCTTGATTATAAGGGCCATGGACAGGTTTGTAATTGTAAGAAATCTCTCCTCTTCCTGCATGCAAAATGACGGCGTGTCATGATAAGTTCCAGTAGTTATTTGCAGTTTCCCAATACCAACCGCCTTCTTCCTCTTTTTTTAAAAAAATTTCTTTCTTCTTTTCCTGCCTCTTTTCGCGCACCAGACCAAACCTTTCTCCATCACTCCTCTCTTCCTTCTCTTTCCTTCCTTAGACGAACTCAGAACGAGAGAGAGAGTGAGATCGGGCAAAAACCACCCGTCTCCAGCCACTGGAAGGGAATCCAAGCCGAACTCAACTCCGTCATCTCCCTCCGTACGAAGAAAACCACCTGTCGTTGCTGGAAGGGGCCTCTTCATGCAGGCTTTTCTTCCAAAATCCCTAATTTCCCCTCTTTTCTTGGTGCACCCGAGGCTATCCTTTGGGAGATTAGCAAGGTATGCCATTTTCTTTTGTTTTCTCTTGAATTTTTTGAAGGATTCGTTGGGTTTCTCACACCCATGAATTTTGCTCTTTATTTTGGCAACCAAGCACCAAACCCCTTTGACCCATTTTGTTACCGCTGCAACGAGGGTACTCACGGCGTGGGTGCTAGCAAGGAAGGGCTCGCGTCAGTTTTGGGGTTCTCTTCTTTTTTATTTCTTTCTTTCGCGAGCTGCTGGAAGAGTGCCAAAATTTGCGAGAAGGAATCACTGGTATGGGTTGCTCCCTTATCTTTTCTTCATCTTTCTTTCCCCTTTTTATCATGCGTTGGCCCTCTTCGTGTTGGTGAAAAGGTTGAACTTTGCGCGATGTGCTTTTTCTATGTAGGTGTATACGTCTCTGACACAAGCAGAGGAGGGTGCTGGAAGCCTGCGTAGTATTCCTTCCTGCTGGAAGCTTTGAGCGCACCAATTTCGCAACTTGGCTATTCAGATTTCTATCTCAGTTTCTCGGTAAATAGTTCTGCTCCTTTTCTGGAATCATGAGTCTTCCTTTTGGCTTTGTAGGAATAGACGTAGAATGGTGTTTGGCCTAGGCTTATTTTTCTCATGAACACATGCTTGGTTAACCTTGGACTTTCTCCTATGTTGTGGGAAATAGAAATTGACAGAATACATGTTTTGCATTGCTTGAATTTTGCATTTTTGAGAGAGAATTTGTTTGCCATGGGAATTGCTTGAGTGACAAATTGCATGCTGCTTGGACATTTACTTAACCGTTCCACACAACACAATACATTGAAACAAAATAAAATAATAAAATAAAAAGCAAAAGTGGCGTGCAAACCAAAAAAGAAAGCAGCCTAGCAAAAGAAATTCACAAGAAATCTGTAAAAGTGGACCAAATTGTAGACCCCAGGTTTATTTATTAATAAAAAATCTTACTGCTGTAGCCCATAAGGTGGTTCCACCAATAAGTGTGTTAGTGTTACTATTTCCACCAGGGAGCTTCTATAATGAGGAGACTATGTGAGGAGGTTATTTGAGGAGGCCCATCTCACCATCAAAAGGGGTGTGGACCCCCCAATGCAACCCCCCCCCATGTACTTTGTTTTTAGTTGTTGATGGTGAGATTTCACTTCCTCAAATAACCTCCTCACTCAACCTCCTTATTCTAGCCTTTCCGATTTCCACCATGACCCACATAAGGTCTCTACTTACAATGCAAACCACTTGTTAGGAATTGTTGATCAAATACAATTGTCTCATATCGGAAAATTCCGTATTGAGGCCTTTTGAGATCAAATCGCACATCTAGATGGATAGATGGGCCTGATTAATCTTGATGAACCTAGGTGGAATTGGACCAAAAATAAAAATAGTAATGAATCTAAAATCAGGAAAACAAGAAATAAACTGTGTTTAACCTTGTATTAGTTTGAGTGAAACAAAGTTTAAATTTGATCCTCACTCATCAAGCAAAAAAGTCAATGTGTTAAAACCTATAAGAATATTTTATTTTATCGGGAAACCTATAAGAAACATATGGGGCGAGATTTTTCGTTGAAAATGTCATTTTGAGCTCTCCATATGTGTCTTCTTCACCTCCATTCTTTCACCCACTTAAGACTCCACCACAGAACCACCAGAGCTCTCAAATATTCCCACTATGGTTAGAGAGAGAGAGAGAGAGAGAGAGAGAGAGAGAGAGTATTACAAATAAAAGGAGTTGTATGAATCACGTACGATGAACAAACGATCTCCCATGCTTAAAGGGTTCATCACCACAAGAGATGAACAGAGTTTATTTGAAAAGGAAAAGCACAAAGGATTGTAAACGAAGCCATAACCAAGGAGCAAGGGCTTCAACGTCCCAGAAGAGCCCCCAACATTCCCATACTTGATGTTGATATCGGAGCATTAACATGGAATATTGGGAGCCCTCGAGGGAAGTTGGAACCTTCTCCTTACAATTCTCATGAAAAACTTCACCAATTATCTCCAGCTAGTTTACACCAAGCTTCACTAGGGTTTATATAGAGAAGTTTGAAGTTGCTTTTGAAAATATAAAAGCTGATCGAATCCTATCTTTCACGAATATATAGCTGTATAGGTTTGTTTTAGGGTATTGTCTCAGTCACAAATAGTTGAAGCTAACTAAACTAGGAAACGTGCAAAAACTTTTTCACCTCTGACTTTGAGACAAATCAGGGACATTGACTTTTTAGATCACTGAATAATATCATGGGTCGACTAATTCTCTCTCCCAAGGGTCAAGGAATTTTCTTTTACAACGCACAGACATCCATCGACAATTACAGGGAATGTCTACTGTTTAATTTGCCCATGTGAATTCAATCCTAATCAAATGATTAAAAAACATAACAAAGGAGCGCATTACGGCTTTCTTATCTGCCAATACATCCATCGAATCCATGAAATAATTTTTCTTTTACAGAGTTTATAACTAACCTTTAATTTGTGAAGAATAAAATCTTTAACCAAAGAAATACCCCTTTTAATTTGTTCATTATAGTTTATTTAATCTATCTTCTCTTACATGCATAAATACCTAACAGATATATTGTCCGTTTTAGCACTGATCGTATCTGCTGAGGGAGACCGAGTATGCCTGACTATGCTAGAATTTATGCTTAATATATTATTCTTTTTTATTGGTTTAGTTATAATTAATGTATCTATATCCTTCATTTACTTTCGGGTTTACGTTTCTTGTGATATTCTAAAGTTTTGTATTCATTTTGTCTATATGCCCACCGCTTTCAGGAAAGCTTTCCACTCTCAAAATTGAAAGAGAAAGATCAAGTCCTTGAGCGTGCTAGGGTTCGTGTATTTACATATTCATATCATCGTCCAAACACCAATTTTAGAGCCCCAAATATAGCCTAAGATTGAGAGTGCTCTTAGAAGTTTGATGCATCTTCAAATTCAGACATATAAGGTATAACTAACAGACATGAACAATCATGTCTTATTAAAATTAATTTTGGATGTTAAATGATATAATGATCTAAATTTGTTTTAAAAATATATAAAGGCAAATTCAGACTTTCCTAGAACCCTAATATCTTCTTGTTTATATTCAGCTTCATTAGGTTGTGAATTTTGTCCTTTTGGTCATGCTCATCTCTTCTTTGGTCTTTGGGATCTAAAAACCCTAAACCCTAAACTATTATAACTAGTTAATGTCTTGTAATACATGCTTTAAGGACATATTTATTGACGTTCAAAGAAGTTTCATCTTACCTTATGCATGTTTAATCCACATGTGATTCAAATGTCTACATTAAAGGTTTATAATGATTTTGGTAGAAGCGTTTGTATATATAAACCTTCACGATAATAAGATCTCTACTTACAATGCAAACCACTTGTTAGGAATTGTTGATCAAAAACAATTATCTGATATCAGAAAATTTTATATTGAGGCCTTTTGAGATAAAATTGCACATCTGGATGGATCGATGGGCCTGATTAATTTTTATAAACCTAGGTGGAATTCGACCAAAAAAAAAAAAACGACAAGAAATAAACTGCGTTTAACCTTGTATTAGTTTGAGTGACACAAATTTAAATTTGATCCTCATTCATCAAGCAAAAAGTCAATGTGTTAATGAACCTATAAGAATTTTTAGCTCACGGACATTGACTTTTTAGATCATTGTAGTCAAAATTCTTGAGAATAAAAGGACTGATTAATATCATGGATCGACTAATTCCCTCTCCCAAGGGTCAAGGAATTTTTTTTTTACAACGCACACACATCCGTCGACTAATTACAGGGAACGTCTACTGTTTATACCTAACCTTCAATATTGAAGAATAAAATCTTTAACCTAGGTAGAAACATTAAGAAAAGTTGACAAAAGACATTTGTTAATCTTATAATAACATAAATATTCCCTTCAACTTACGCAAGCTTATTGGTGTAGTTTGGTTGAATAAAAATGGCAATTGTGAGTTACCATTTTAGGGTTAATTGCTATTCAGAAAGAAACGTTTGTCCAATTTAAATAGGCAAGGGCATGATCTCTGGTTGAGCATATTGAACACTTTGCTTTATATGCTAGGCGAGAAGATATAAATATGAACACTTTGCTTCAAATTCCTGTGCTCCATATAATTAAGGTGGATTAGATTCGCCGTCTACTTGCATTGATACCTCATTGTGTTGTCCAGTTTATTCCTCGCGTCGGATCACACGGTTTAGTCTTCGTGATGGGGGCCTCAAGTTTTGGATGGATGATGGGTTCTCCCCCTAGCTCAAGGATTGTATTCAAGATGACTCTTCTGATTTGCATTTGGTTTCTTGATTGTCTTGTCATCAGAGTCTTGTCCTATGTGATTTTCTTATTTGAAATGTAGCCCACTTCAAACTGAACCTAGAATATTTGTCGTACATATATATTTGTATCAACCTTGTCAATGTGTTTTAATATGTATCTATCTATGGTGAAGTTTGTTCAGAAAGAAGTAATGGTCTGGTTTGGTATATAGACGATGATTTGAATTAGATTTTCATTTTCAGTGGCTGATTAAGTTGAAGAAGCAGATTAAGTTGCTGTAAGTTTCCATAATTGTTATTTTCTTTCCCTTTTACTTTTTGTTTTATGTTTTTTTGATATGTCACTCAAACCTCATTGAGAGGGAATAATCAATAAATTCAATACTGCTGATCTATAAAGATTTAGAAACCCCAAGGTTTATTCACTCAAACCTCATCTTCAAATGTATAACTGACAAACTTGAACAATCATGTCTAATTAAAATTAATTTTGAATGTTAAATGATATAATTATCTAAATTTGTTTTAAAAATATATAAAAGGAAAATTCAGAATTTCCTAGAACCCCTTAATGTCTTCTTGTTTATATTCCTTAAGCTTCATTAGGTGGTTAATTTTGTCCTTTGGTCAAGCTCATCTCTTCTTTGGGTCTTTGGGCTCTAAAAACCCTAAACCCTAAACCCTAAAGTATTTATTGTCTTGTAATGCATTCCTAGTTAATGCATTGTCTTGTAAACCCTAAAATATTTATTGTCTTGTAATGCCTTCCTAGTTAATGCATTGTCTTGTAAACCCTATAACTAGTTATGCATTCCTAGTTAATACATGCTTTAAGGGAATATTTATTGAGGTTGGAAGAAGTTTCATCTTACCTTATGCATGCTTAATCCACATATGACTCAAACCTCTAAAGGTTTATAATGATTTTATTAGAAGTTTTTGTGTATATAAACCTTCACGTTGATAAATGTAAATGTACACCAAAAGTCATCTCCAGCAATGGACGTCTAAACTTGCCATGTCACTAGGCCAAACCCAGTCAGCAGACCAAAGAGGCCAACTATTGAGAGGGCTATGATTTAGCCCTGCACTACTGCATATGATAAAAATATAGCCCATCACTATTCCTTAAAAAACTACTACCCTTTCTGCACGCACTTCCGTGCCTACGAGAGGCTTTTTTTAAAAAGTTTAAATTTATTTTAGAATTAAAAAAGATAATGGGTAGTTGTGTTCCATAAAAATAGGATCCATTATCTGATTTTTCTTTTAATTTTAATTTTTTTAAATATGAAAAAGTGTGAATTTACCAGATTATCCTAATTTAATTAATAATTTCAATTCTTAATGTTTGCATTGCCCAAGGGCATTTTCTAGTATTTTGAATGTTTCACCATTCTCTGCCTTTTGCTTTATATATATAGATAGATAAACAGTGGACTAAATTTTATGGGTGGTCTATGTTTAGCCTTGCATTGCTGTAAATGACCTTGGAGTTGGTTGGATTGGCCCAAAATTTTGATTTGCTCCCAAATGGTCCTTAGTTTAAACCCCCATGATAGACGTGTGTGTGAGTTCCCCTCCCCTAACTTTGGGAAAAATAACATGATGAAGATAAATGTATGTACTGTGTACAAGTATCAATATATGAAATTAAAGAGAAGTTGCTAATATTACAACATTGAAAACACAAAACACTCCAAAAATATTAGATATCGGGTTCTGTTTGCAGTTACACAGAAGGACAAGGGCATAAAGTCTATCTCATGAATGCTAATTACATATATCTTTCCTAATTTGCATATTTTGAGTGTGTGAGTGTTACTATTCCAATTTCCACCATGACCCACATAAGATCTCTACTTAAGATGCAAACCACTTGTTAGGAATTGTGTTGATCAATTACAATTGTCTCATATCAGAAAATTCCACATTAAGGTTTTTTCAAATAAAATTGCCCATTTAGATGGATCGATGGGCCTGATTGATGAACTTAGGTAGAATTGGACCCAAAAAATAAATAAAAGTAATGAATCTAAAATCAGGAAAACAAGAAATAAAATGTATTAGTTTTTCCGAGGAAAAAAAAAACCTTGTATTAGATTGAGTGACACAAATTTTAGATTTGATCCTCTCATTCATCAAGCAAAAAATCAATGTGTTAAAACCTATAAGAATTTTATTTTGGTCGGGAAACCTATAAGAAATATACGGGGTGAGATTTTTCGTTGAAAATACCATTTTGAGCTCTCCATATGTGTCTTCTTCTTCACCTCCATTCTTTCACCCAATTTAGACTCCACCACCAAACCACCAGAGCTCTCAAATATTCCCACTACAGAGAGAGAGAGAGAGAGAGAGAGAGAGAGAGAGAGAGAGAGATTATTACTTGTATGAATCACGTACGATTAAAAAATGATGTCCCATGCTTAAAGGGTTCATCACCACAAGAGATGAAGAGAGTTTATCTGAAAAAGAAAAGCACAAAGGAATGTAAACGAAGCCATAACCGAGGAGAAAGGGCTTCAACGTCCCAAAAGAGCCCCCAACATTCCCATACTTGATGTTGAGATCAGAGTATTAACTTGGAATATTGGGAGCCCTTGAGGGAAGTTGAAACCTTCTCCTTTCTTGAAAAACTTCACCAATGATCTCCACCTAGTTTACACCAAGCTTCACTAGGGTTTATATAGAGAAGTCTGAAGTTGCTTTTGAAAATATAAAAGCTGATCGAATCCTATCTTTCACGAATATATGGATATATAGGTTTGTTTTAGGGTATTGTCTCAATCACAAATAGTTGAAGCTTAATTAACTAAAATATGAAACATGCAAAAACTATTTCACCTTTGACTTTGTGACACCAAGCTTCACTAGGACATTGACTTTTTAGATAGTCAAAATTCTTTGTTAGGTGAGAAGATATAATTATGAACACTTTGCTTCAAATTCCTTTGCTCCATATAATTAAGGTGGATTAGATTCGCCTTCTACTTGCATTGATACCTCATTGTGTTGTCCATGGACAGTTTATTCCTCGCATGGCTAGGCTAGTGGAGTTGCTCATCGGATAGTCTTCGTGATCAGGGCCTCAAGTTTTGGATTGATGATGGGCCTCCCCCTAGCTCGAGGATTGTATTCAAGATGACTGTCCTAATTTGCATTTGGTTTCTTGATTTTTTTTAGTCATTTGTATGTGTAGTACTCTTTCCTCTCTCAGAGTTTAGTCTTACGTGGTGTTTTCGGGAAGTAGGTGCGGAGTGAACTAATAAGATATTTTAATTAAAAAAGAACATAAGAGAAAAGTAAAAGTAAGACGGCTGCTGCTATAAGAGAGGAAGAGAGATAATTCTTAGGTTTTGAGGCATTAAAAGCTAATGTAAAATAAGAAAATAAAACATTATTAATATTAGGGGTGTAAAGAAAAATTAATAAATATGAGATTAATTTTAGGGGCGCTTGTTTTGCTCCTCTCTTTATTTTAAGTTACATCTGCCAAAAAGTTTGGCACAAATCTTCTCTCCTTAATCCACCTATTTTAATAGGGGCATGTTTATCCGCCCCAAATATCACTAATAGGGGCCTATCAGTTTTCCGCCCCTAATTAACAATTAATAGGGGTATATTATATTTTCTGCCCCTAATAGGACACCCCTAATACTTCTTCTTTTGGTAGTGTTTGTATTTTGGTTTTGAGTTTAATGAAAATTATTTTGCCTTTAGAAAATTAATGCACACCACATGTAGGGGAGTCACCCAAATACCTACATAATACTTTTAGGGTATGTTTGGTACACCGTATTAGACTCTGGATAGGAGTAAATAGCTCATGTCAGTTGTTTGGTGTCAACTTGTATTATTTAATTACCTGACTATGTTAAATGGGTTGGGCTTTTAATACTCTCCATACCTCTGACTAACTAATACAACCCACACACCTCGGTTCAGATAATACACACTTAATTATAAAGGCTAGGAAAAAAATAGAACACGCTTTCTATGTGAAAAACCATACGCTCTTTTCATCTTCTTCTCCCCAGAGTTCTTCTCTGCTATCTTCTCCATAAGTTATTCTTTTCACTCTTCTCCAGGTATTAATTTCTCTCACTCTCCTCTCTCTCATACTATCTCCCACTTCAAATACATTGTCTCGTGTATTTGCATAATTTTTTGTAACTAATCTATGTTTATTCAATTAATTGATTGCAAATCCTTATGTGGAAGCTGCTGTCCACTTTTCCATTTATTGATTGCAAATCCTTAGCTGTAAATTATTCAATTCAAATGGAAGCTTGATATTAGATGTTCCAGTGCTTTTTTCAAAGCTTGAATAATAACCCTTTCGCAGTGCTTTTTTCTTGACTCTCCTTTTTTCTTTAACCAGAAACCACTTAGGCTTGAAAAACACATGCTTCAGTAGGAAATCGTGAATCAAATATTCTCCAGCGACATTGAACGACATAAATTGTGTTCTATCTCTCTCTCTCTCTCCCTAAATTGCTCTTACTATTTTTTTTCCTTTATATTATGCCTAGATATGGATGAAAGAAAGATTATGGCGTACTTTATAATTAGATTGTGGTTCTTGCATATTATGGCTTGGTGCGCAATTTGGTTCATGTGAATTTAAATTTCCACTTAAATTATCAAAGAATTAAAAAAAAATAGTTTGGTCTACGGAGCACCAAACACAGTATAACTTAGTCAGACTATTTATCCAAAATAGCACCAAACACCTTATAATATTATGGATAAAAAATCAATACTCTCCGGTACAAATTAATACTATCTGATAGAAATTAGTAAGTACAGTCCCACGTACCAAACGAGCCATTACTTATTTGAAATGTAGCCCACTTCCAACTGAACCTAGCTAGTATCCCAATATATGTAGCCTGATTTTTACTTCTTTTTGTCGTACATATATATTCGTATCAAACTTGTCAATCTGTTTTAATATGCATTTATCTATGGTGAAGTTTGTTCAGAAACAAGTAATGGTCTGGTTTGGTATAGACGATTTGAATTAGATTTTCATTTTCAGTGGCTGATTAAGTTGCAAAGATGGCAGCCAATTTCTCAACAAGAAGCAGATTAAGTTGCTGTAAGTTAACTGTAAGTTGCCATAATTGTTGTTTTGTTTCCGGATTTGAGAGGGAATAATCAATAAATTCAATACTGCTGAATAAAGATTTAGAAACACAAAAAAGTGAAGATCTCAAGGGCATGCATGTACCCATGCATTAACATTATTCATGTCAAGGTCCAGTTGTAGTAGCAATGCAGAAAGTAGTGAAGTGAGTAGGCCTGGTTGCAAGTATGCACCTGCATAAAAAGCACCCTAAATATTGCATTAAGCTGAGAGGACGATGAGGAAAAAAGAAAGAAAGAAATAAGAAGATCGTTAGATTGCAATTTGCAGGGATGAAGTACACTATTTGCTTACTTCCTTTATCCACAAGGCAGTATGCTGTCCCACTTCTCCCTTTAAATCCATATGGTATTCATTCGACTAGTGAAGAAGATATGATAAAATGCACCAAAATATTCGTAATGCAGTTTAGTTGGAGACCATGTGCTTAATTATAATCTTTAAAGTAGAGATAGAGATCACAAAGTATAGGATTTTGATTATCCAATTTGGAAAATGAAAGATTTGATTGTTTGATTATCAATCTATTTCAGTAATCTATCTCGAATCTGATGCTAGTCGAACCCAAAATGATGAAGAGAAAAAGAAAAAAAATAAGAAGACAAACGAAAATGGAGAAGAGAAAAAGAAAAACACGGATAATAAGATGAAGTGACAATTATAGATGGTTGACATGAGATCAATTTTTTTTAAAGGTCAAATTAAATAACTATTGACCTAAAATAAACATAAAATCAAATGAACAAAATAAACCCAAAATACAAGAGAGAGAGAGAGAGAGAGAGAGAGAGAGAGAGAGAGAGAGAGAGAGAGAGAGATTATTACAAAACAAAAGGAGTTGTGTGAATCACCCACAATGAACAAACGACGCTTGAAGGGTTCATCACCACAAGAGATGAAGAGAGTTTATTTGAAAAAGAAAAGCACAAAGGAATGTAAACGAAGTCATAACCGAGGAGAAAGGGCTTCAACGTCCCAAAAGAGCCCCCAACATTCCCATACTTGATGTTGATATCGGAGTATTAACATGGAATATTGGGAGCCCTTGAGGGAAGTTGGAACCTTCTCCTTACAAATCTCATGAAAAAACTTCACCAATCATCTCACCTAGTTTACACCAAGCTTCACTAGGGTTTATATAGAGAAGTTTGAAGTTGCTTTTGAAAATATAAAAGCTGATCGAATCCTATCTTTCACGAATATATGGATATATAGGTTTGTTTTAGGGTATTATCTCAATCACAAATAGTTGAAGCTTAATTAACTAAAATATGAAACATGCAAAAACTTTTTCACCTTTGACTTTGCGACAAATCATGGACATTGACTTTTTAGATATACAATTATGAACACTTTGCTTCAAATTCCTTTGCTCCATATAATTAAGGTGGATTAGATTCGCCTTCTACTTGCATTATTTGATACCTCATTGTGTTGTCCGTGGACAGTTTATTCCTCGCATAAGCTAGGCTAGTGAAGTTGCTCATCGGATAGTCTTCGTGATCGGGGCCTCAAGTTTTGGATTGATGATGGGCCTCCTCAAGGATTGTATTCAAGATGACTGTTCTGATTTGCATTTGGTTTCTTGACTGTTTTGTTAGTCATTTGTATGTGTGGTATTCTTTCCTTCACCAGAGTTTTGTTCCATGTCGTTTTTTTGGGGAAGATTTTAATGAAGCCACCTTAAACATGCCGGTTTTCCTTTGTATATTGGTTTTGAGTTTAATAGAAATTAATTTGCCCTTAAAAAATTAATGTGCGCCACATGTAGGGGAGTCACCCAAATACCTATACTTTTACTTATTGGAAATGTAGCCCACTTCCAACTGAACCTAGAATATTTGTCGTAAATATATATTTGTATCAAACTTGTCAATCTGTTTTCATATGTGTTTGTCTATGGTGAAGTTTGTTCAGAAAGAAGTAATGGTCTGGTTTGGTATAGACGATTTTGAATTAGATTTTCATTTTCAGTGGCTGATTAAGTTGCAAAGATGGCAGCCAATTTCTCAACAAGAAGCAGATTAAGTTGCTGTAAGTTTCCATAATTGTTATTTTGTTTCCCTTTTACTTTTTGTTTTATGCTTGTTTGATATGTCACTCAAATCTCATTTGAGAGGGAATAATCAATAAATTCAATACTGCTGAATAAAGATTTAGAAACACAAAAATAGTGAAGATCTCAAGGGCATGCATGCATGCATGCATTAACATTATTCATGGAAGGTCAAGGTCCAGTTGTAGTAGCAATGCAGAAAGTAGTGCAGTGAGAAGGCCTGGTTGCAAGTACGCACCTGCATAAAAAGCACCCTAAATATTGCCTCAAGCTGAGAGGACGACGATGAAAAAAGAAGGGATGTCCCAAGGTAGATTAACCTTTATCCACACGGAAGTATGCTGTCCCACTTCTCCCTTTAAATCCAAATGGTATCCATTCGACTAGTGAAGAAGATATGATAAAATGAACCAAAATATTCGTAATGCAGGCTAGTTGGAGACCATGTGCTTAATTCTAATCCATAAAGAAGGGATCCATGTAGAGATAGAGATTACAAAGTATAGGATTTTGATTATCCAGTTTGGAAAATGAAAGATTTGATTGTATGATTATCAATCTATTTCGGTAATCTATCTCGAATCTGATGCTAGTCGAACCCAAAATGATGAAGAGAAAAAGAAAAAGAAGAAGAAGACAAACGAAAATAGAGAAGAGAAAATGAAAAACACGGATAATAAGATGAAGTGACAATTATAAATGGTTGACATTAGATCTATTTTTTTTAAAAAAATTGTTTTGAAAGGTCTAATGTAATAACTATTGACCTAAAATAAACATAAAATCAAATAACAATTAAAGGGTTGACATTATAAAAAGTTACTGAGGGCAAAAAAGGCATTAAAAATATTGAAAATTGAGAACCATAAGAACATCCACAGTGGGGAGGTGTGAAGCCACTTTTACATCTCCTTTACACCTCTGGAAGATGCAAATGTCATTTTTGCTCCAATGAGTTGGATGCAAATTCAAAGTCGTAAATCCGATTTTCTTGTATTAATTCGTTTTTTGTGTTAAAAATTTTTTATGTTAATATTTTTGTGTTAATTTTGTGTGTGTTAGGTTTAATTATTTTTTCTAAACAAATTGAAGTAAAAATTTTAAAATTCCTATAAGATATAATTTCATTCAATATAATATAAATAAAATTAATCTGAACCGTCGACTTTGATATGAATTTATTCTTCACTATTGATCAGTGTAATTGTTAGTTTCATATTTCAATTTGAATGAAATATGGCCATACATTAGAGAGTTGTTGGAGAAGAACTTTATACATTTGCATCATTTTAATAAATCTCAGCCATACCCTGGGCCCACCATTTTAATAACTTCCCCATCTTTTAGGTAGCTTTCCACTCTCTTCTCTCTTGGCTTTTCTGTTACGGGACCCACTTGGTTGAGTGTAAAATTAGATATACATTTGTATCTTTTTTCCCATCTCACGGTTGTGATGTATATTTACAGCCGTATACACCTCCCCATTGCAGAACATTCTGGCAACCAAATGTATATATTTGACATACACCGCCATATACACCTTATCATTGTGGATATAAATATAGTAAATTGAGCTTAGACCCATAAAATTCATTTTAAATTACCTAAAACCCTTTCCTTTAGTTTTCTATTTAAAATACCCACTTTTTTCAAATAATACCCGATGACTAGGATCCAACTAAGCAATTTACCTAATATAACTTAAAATCTAATTTATTGTATTTTTCGGATTCCAAAACTATCCCTATTTATGACTTAATGTGTTATGAGGTGTATAACTAATGACACACGTTGAATTTGAAAAGATCTTCAAATAGTTGTAATGGATGTAGGAATTAATTTAGAAACTTATTTGAAATTAAATATTAACTTCAACATTAATGTATATAGTAATCTATTTTTGAATTAATGTTGTTTTCTTTTTATGAGTTACGACTAGTAATCTATTTAATGTATTAGTAATTTAAATTCAATATTAAATTTAGGAATTAATGTTGTTTTCCTTTTATGAATTATACGACTAGTAATCTATTTTATTATAGTTTTATGAATAATAGTGTACATTTTAATTATGTTGAAAAATAATTTGATAATTTATTTATTTTTTATTTTTTGAAAAACATTTTTTTAAAATGTACCTATTTTTTCTCTAAATAATGTACCATTTTTTTCTCTAAATAAAGCACCTATTACTTGTTTTATGAAAAATAATTTGATAATATTTTTATTGTTTGTTTTATGAAAACAAATTTTTTTTAAATGAACCTATTTTTTCTCTCCAAATAATGTACCTATTTTTTTTTTCTCTAATAATGTACCTAGTAAAACAATTTACCTAGTATAATGAGCTTATTTTTTTTCTCTAAACAATTTACCTAGTATAATGTACCTATTTTTTTCTCTAAATAATGTGCCTAATTTTTTCAATGTACCTAGTAAAACAATTTACCTAGTATAATGAACTTATTTTTTCTTCTAAATAATGTACCTATTTTTAATTTATAAAAAATGTGCATAAATTTCAATTATACAACACACCTATTTTCTTTTATTGTGTACCTATTTATAATTTATGAAAAATGTACGAAAATTTCAATTACAAAGTAACTGACCTTTTTTTTTTATTTTAAAAAAAGGTAAATAATATACCTATATTTTTATACGTATATATTTATATTTATATTTTTCATATGTAAATTACATAATTTTTTTTTTGGTTTGCAATTTTAGGGGGTGACATGTTAGAGGGAATGACAACCAAAAGAAATGGGGTGATTGATATGCTATTAATAGGGAGTTTTAATTACAATTATGGCAGTTAATGAAATGCTTAGAATAAATTATAAATAAAATATAAAGTCTGATGGCAAGGATGTAAAAACATAGGAATACTATGACCTCTTATATCCTATTGGCCATTTAAGTTTGAAATTGGGTTTTACACATAGATTTATAGAATGATGGGTATATGTCTAGGAAATAGAAATTGTAGAGACCTATATTGGACAAGCCCATATAAATATTAGCTTACTCATCAACTTGCTATGGTATGTTTGCTGACCTAGAAAATAGTGAATGGACTCTCATCGAGAAGCCAAAATTACGTGAGTTATTCATAATAAATCCTAATACTTTTGGGTTTATATCTAATTCTCTACACAAAACAAAGCCAACAAGCTGTAAAGGGATAACCGATTCTATTCACCATACATCTTCTAACAAGAATATGTATGTAGTGCGTGGGGCTTGTTTGAATATCTTGTCACTTTCTTGTCTCTTAATCACATACATTATAATGTCAAAATGCATCTAAAGTACTTAGAATTCATTCTTCGATTGAGGTGATCAACATATACAAAACCAACCACACCAGTGCGATCACTTAGAGAGCAACTCTCTCTCTCTCTCTCTCTCTCTCTCTCTCTCTCTCTGTGAGAGGAATGCATGAAGGTGACCAAGAATTAGTTTTCAGATTTATCAATGGAACTACACGTAAACTTCTGAAGACCTGACTTGATATTCAGTTGGGCAATGCTACATGGACTATTGTACACCACTTTTATGACATTGTATAGTTTATTAGTTTACAATGTGATCCATACAAATGGTCTAAGTTTTTTTTTTTCCCGACTTCGTTGTTCTATATTTTTCCACTAGCTACCCAGAGTATTTCATGGGATGTGATTAATTATACCTGAGATGGGCACCATGTGCCTTGTAATTTGAAAGTATAAGGAGTGTATAATTAGTAGTTTTATTTAAGCTGAATGTGTTTTTAATTAGACATGATAGTTAAGCTTAATATTCATTTTTCATTCATTCTTTAACAACTTAAACTTTTGAGATCAGTGATAATTGCGCAGGAAGAATAGTCAAAAGATAATTGCCCGGGAAGAAAAGTGGATAAAACCTATTATGAATAGTAATGCATCCTCTCTACTCCTCGTTGTAGCCTCCCCGTTACACTTTCACTTTGGGTATATTATGCTAGTGAAAGAGAAATTTGTGGTCCTAGTTAAAACTTTGCCATATTCATGTTGCCTACAAAGTCAACTAGCTTCTAGTAGCATAGTCTCATGGGGGTCAATTTAATTGTAAGAATTTACTTGTGCTCCACTTGCAGGGTCAGAAACCACGCTGGAGCATCTCAGAACTTTGCATGAGATTTCAAATTTTAGCTTTTAATATAGTCATTGACTTAAATGGCTCAGTTTAAGGGAATTAATCCTTTTTATGGGGTTCTATACAATTTCAAACCCACAACCACAAAAACAAATGAATGAACAAGAGTGAGGACGTTCTACATAAATAAAATAAATAAATAAAAACGGGTGCCGGGAATTTATTCTCTCGAATCTTGAAGTGAACCAAAAAATAAAAGCCAACTAAGTCAGCTTAATTTCAAATTTGTCATCAAAACTATGCACATTCAGGTGCATTTCAAAAGAGGACATTTCAAATCTCAAAAGAAGAAAATCTTGCACAAGAAAAAATCAACCTGGACAAAAAGAAAGCTTGGATTGCTCTGCAGTCCCCATAAATCAGTTTGAGGTTCGGGTTTATACTCATGGAAATTCACATCAATTTCTTCAAATCACCTTTAAGCCTTTGTTATGATACACCAGTACAAACTTTCCTATACAATAACTATCACAAGGTGTAACCCAGAATCAAAAGGGTTGAAAGAATGCAGTATTCTGTGAAACTAACTACTCATCAATGGAGAGACTGAAAAGAATAAGTGATAGCTGAAGCTTCCTGTCGCAACGAGATGACTAGGCTAAAAAATCGTTTGAACCTGAAAATAACAGAACACATAAGTATTAGAGATAATATTATTAGGGATCTAATATTTATAAGTTTCATTTCATGATTTCTATAAGCCTATAACCAAGACTAAAGCTAATAAAACTCGAAAGCTTTCCTAAAGCAAACCCCAAATTTTTTCTAATAAAGGGAATGTCAAAGCAATTTAGGCAAAGTATTACACAAAAAAGAGGGAAAACTACTACTGTGCTTTTTAGCACACCTTACTAACAGTTTGAGGGCATCTGCTTCACTAACAAATAAAAGCATGACCATTTCCAAATCAGAGAACATAGTAAATCCTTGAATGAGAATTCCCATGTAGATATATTTCACTATGTTTCCAGATGGGAGGAGGTTCTAGGTACATTATCTACAGAAACAAATATATATTCTTCCCCTTACGAATGTTCCTTTGAAAGTTGCGCAGGGTTGGAATACTATTGCACAATTTGAGGCCCGAGGATATCTATGTTACAAACATATAAAAGAATAATCATTTCCAAATCTGAGAGCGGAGCAAATCCTTGAATGAAGCAAGAAAATATAAAATTAAATCCTTGAATGATAAATCTCATGTCTATAAATTTCACTATATTTCTCGATAGGAGGAGGCTCTAGGCACATCATCTACAGCGAGGAATATATCGTACATAGTATTAAGGTGACCACAATTGGTTCATGGAAATGATTTTTCTAGTTTTACTTTCACAATTGATAATTATAATGGTTCCACAATTTGTTCATGGAAATGCTCTCAAAACATTCAAGCAAAATCAACTCTTCCAAATACAATGATTCGGAAACTAACCATTATCATTAGCTAAGCAGAGTAATCTTTTTCAGATAAAATTGGATAACAAATTCCAGATATTCTTCTAAAACAGAGTGAAGCAGCAGATAGTACCTCAGGATAAAATGACGAGCCCTAGGTACACCGACGCAGAAAGAAAGATAAATGATATCAGTCCCCTGCGTATAGAGATTATTAGGTTATGCAAGAAAGGAAACTCCAAGATTTAATCATTAGTACGACTCTCTGAACATTACAGCAAACCATATCTCTGAACATTACAGCTAACCATATCTCTGAACAAAGCTCACCATATCACTCCCCATCCAACCCCATTACAGGGGCAGGGGCAAACTTCTGCAAACTTTTCAGCATCACTGGAGTGGACTCTTCTAGATATTAAATCATCATAAATATCTGTGAAAATAATCACAAGTTAAAACATCTGTAATTTGGAAGTTCAGAATAGGTAATTTATATGTTAAGGACCAATGAGGATACCGTAAACTGAAAACAAACTGTTCATCACACCTGCAATTTCAAATGGAAAAATAAGCAACTTTTCATTTCCAAAACACGTTCATCTCAGAAAGTAAAGGCTTGAAAAGATAAGAATGTACCAATAAAGAGAATAACGTAGCGAAGAATACGGACTTTTGTTGTTTCTTGCAGAACCCAAATTATAGCAAGGAATACAATGAATCCTGAAAACAATGATCAATCATGTATGGAAGAATGTGGATAGTATAAAAACCAATACGTATTAAACAAATGTGAAAGTACTCACCAATACAAAGTCCTCGAAGTGTCCACTGTATTAAACAACATAATTTAGAACGCAAGAATGAGGAAATTAATATCCTGAAAGCTCTAACTATGAAAATGGAGCAAAAACATAATTGTCTGCATATGTTTATTAAATGCGACTAGGAATATGTATTCATAACTCTCTTACATTTTTTGCCACAAAAAGCACAACAAGCAGAGCAACACCCAAACAACCAGCAGCAATTCGAGCAGTTATGAGATTTGTGGACGCAAGTATCAAAGCCATTCCCCAAAATGATGAGCCTAGATCTGGATGCAGAAAGCAATTTAGACCAGGTATACCATTGAAAATCAGATTACATTAAATTGAATATGACAGAGTAGAAAGAGTTTAAAGAATGCAAAACTATTTAGTTTAACAGAAAAGACAACTGTAATTAGGACCAAAAAAGAAAAGTGAATTCAAAGCCTGCATGATTTTCATATAACACCAGCAAGCATGAAATAAAAAAAACCATGAGAACTTCTAAAGAGTCCTATTTTAGCATCAGACGCCACTTTTGTGCCAACACAGACTATTTGGCCCCTATCATATACTCAGACACATCTTAGACATGCACTGAAGATGAAGTATAACAAATTGAGGACAAAACTTAGCTTGTGCACATCAAATGCAAGTGTGATAAATTGAGAAACTTAATAAGGTTAACTATGTATGCACATATCCAGTAAGACAATCATATCATGCTCAAAACTTCCAAAATTGCTTTTCGAAGTCAATGCCAAATGCCAATAAATAATGTCTCATAACAAAGGGCAAAAATAAGGATACATTGAAACGAAAAATAAAGATTAGGGACAAAAGTGTATTACATCCTGCAGGTAAGATCAAACAATATATACCGCCACGTGTTTGTGTGACCCCACCCTCATTTGCGTGAACCTGGATACCTTCCACCTGAAAATGAATTAAAATTAGAAATCCATGACTGAGGATGCTACTTTCCTAGAAACTAAAGAAGTTTAACGAACTGGCATGTGTTAGCCGGCCTAATGTAAGTCAGCCTTCAAAACCGAAACACTTGGTACAATGTGCTTACATTCACCATTGATAAGCTTCAATCATTCTAAATTTGGAACATTTAGGAAAATTATGAGATCCCAAGATTACATAACATTTACAAAAAAGAATAAAATAAGAACAATGATAATAATGAGAAAGTTAATAATTATGATGATAACAATAATAACAATAAAAATGATAATAGTATTAGAAATAATTATAACATCTTATCGAAGATACGCAACTGTTCAACTACCAACAAGCTTTGGAAGTGAAAAGTTACAGTTGGACTTTCCCAAGTGTAGAGTAGCATAAAATGTATCATCCTCATCTATAATTTAGAGCAGCTAATTTTCCGTTTGACTATTTAAGCTATCCCATTATCTGACATTTAAACTAAGGTCATATACTCTAAAAAAAAATTGCTAAGCCCCTGACCAAAACAGAATGGACCAAAGCAAAGCAAGTTCTAGTCCTTCTTTACCGAAAGCTTGCATGTTAAGTGGCCTATAAACTTGTGTAGAAAAGTAAAATGTGAGTGTTGATCTAACTTCTAAACTGAATATTGTTAGGCAAGTAAGGAACAACATTGCCGGCTAAGGTTTCTTTCAATGCCTCAATCAATCAGAACTCGGTGTATTAGTGATCATATGTGTAAACTCAAACTCGTGTAAAAAGAGAGGTGAATTCTCACACAACAAGCAAACAACTTTGAAAATAAAAGACCAAGTTTTGATCAACTGAAATATAGATATCTATTTAAGAAAGTAACCATTGTTTCCTCTATGCCATCTGATCACATCATTTAAGCACCAAAGATAACAGAAAACGAAAAATAACTTCTTCTTACCTTGCCACATGTGAGTATGCAAGCAATTGCATGGCTTGCTTCATGCAAGAACACCGTGATGAGCTTAAAAGGTGTGAGTATTATTGTCCTCCACAGCTTTAACAACCAAAACAAACTTCTAGATCAAAAGGTCAACTTGATCAAGTAAATGCTAAACCATTAATGAGATTGATTAAAAACTTTATAAAAAAAAGGATTTTAAAAGGCTGCAATTTGACCTGCAAGATACATAGATAGGCAAACTAAAGCTAGGAAACATAACAAGGCCCTCCCCAAATCATGTAACATTAACCTAATAAAGTGTTCTTTACTACTCCTCTATATTCATATCCTTTACCCATATTTATTAAATCTCTTCTCATGACCTCAAACAGCACCACGAACTTTTCAAGTGTAATGTCAATAGTCTTATCAACCAGAATCACTAGTTACACATGACCAAACCATCTTGGTTGCGTGTTTTCATCTTCCCTCATTGCTAATCCCTCCTTTTTACATGTTGGTTCTAAGATGAAGTTGAAACTTTTGCTTTCTTGTTTGACATTAAAAGGAAAAAAATGAGAAAATTTTCTCAAAATGATAATTTCCAAAGAGACATTTGGTTTGTGGAGAAAATAAAAACTTGGGATAGCCTCACACACGAAAATGTAGAAAATGTTAAATACATTACCTTAAAACTAATAAAGTTTTATTTCGGTAGCTATTAACCCCCTTCCTAAATTCTTATCTACCACATAGCCTCATTGTGTATTTAGCTAATTAGCATAACTTCCCCAAAGCAATCAACTACCAAGAAAACACCATTAAAATCAACAAGAACTTCTATTTAAAACCTTGAAGAAGAAGTACAAGAATTATAATATCTTGGGCCTCAGATTTTCCCTTATTTAAACCCAATGGAACTATCTGGTCAACAACTCGACTCAACCCGCTTAAGCTTCAAGAAAGCAGAACAAATACATCAGAGAGACCACTCTTAAATTTATTCTCTCTTTTTTTCTGGGGAAACAAACAGAGTCAAATAGTTTCTAATGAAAGCAAAAAGGCCAAAGTTGACATACCGCGAGGATCACAACGGTGAAGACTCCAATAGTCGCTAAGAATACGACCTGGTCATGCTTGCAACAACTCTTCAGCTCCCAATTGGGCATGGTTTATAATCTTTTTGCTACAGAACAAGCTTAAATCCAGGACTTCTGAGGTACCCAGAAATCTCAGATAAGCGTTGGCTCGGAGGAGTTGGGTGTAGGAGAAAGTGCAGGAGAGACACAAAGTGGTTGTTCTTTTGTCTCTCCTTTTTCTTTTTTATTTTGGTCAATTATTTTGATATTAACAATTCGTAATTTTCTCACCAGTTTAACGTATAGCTACAGACTACATCAGTTTTAACATTTTATTATTTAATATTTTCTTTGTTCTTGTTTTTATTAGTTGTTTTTTGGAGGAAGACTGAGTCATGATTGGCTGACTTTGCACTTTCTTTACTTGTCGTGATTGGTTGTCATTGATGTGTGTGTTTATTAATCAAGAATTAGAATTCTCATCGGGAATTGAATTCCACCTACGTAGAATTCATATGTTTACTTTAGAACAAGGAATTAAAAAGTACGTGAGGCCCATATAAAATTAGGAATTCAATTCTTTATTTTGAAGGAATTCAATTCTTAGGTAGTAGGTAGTATTCTAATTCCTAAAGAACTAACTCATTAGTAATTTATCTTTTTTACCTATTATATCATCACATAAATTTTAAAATTCCAAATTTGTCATCTATTTTAACCCAACAACGATAACATTTTAATAATTAATATCACTCATACCCCAATTACATATGATTTAGTAAACAATTTAAATAGGAATCCAGAATCTAATTCTCCTCAATCCAACTCCTCCTCAATTCAATTCCTCTTAATCCAACTACATATTAGTAAATAGATCAATATGGTATTATCGGGTAGAAGAATAGGGTTAGGTTTGCACGTTTTGAAATGGAAAACAAGCGCACAGCAGTTTGTTGCTTAAGACAAACTACCGCTGTACCGCACAACAAAATCGAAGAAGGGGTTTGCTCCTCGCAACATGCGTTCCAGCTTAAATGACAAAGAAAGCCCAACAAATTCTTCTTCTGCAAAATTTAAAAAATGTTGGACCAAACTAGTCCGATTCACGGTTTCACAATTACAAACCGCTGATTTAGATTGAACACACCCAAGAAGATTTGAACACCAAACCTCAAGGTTGCAAAGAAGGCCATATTGCACTAGAGTAGTTAGTCTTCTTTTGTAATATATGTAAAAGCACGTTTTTTATTCACTCTCCATTTGAATTAAAAAAAAATATTATAAGCACCAGCAGTGTCTAGCTGAGTGGTAAAGAACATTGACTTGCAAATCAGAGGTCTCAGCTTTAAACTCAACGACATCATAGTTGTATGTGTGTTTAAGAAATCCCCTCATTTATAGTTTAGACTATCACTTGTACTAAAAAAAAAAAATTGTGAGCATGTTAGGGTAACCCTAACACCCTGACACCTCTCTCTCTCTTTTCTTTTTTCTTCCCAACTGTTTCTCTCTCTCTTTTTTCTTCTTCTTCTCCACCTCTCTTCATCTTATTTTATTTTATCCTCTGTCCTTTTCCGTCCATTTTTCTCTTTGCTTTTTTGGTTGAAAATTTTCTCTATGCTTTTCTCTCCTTTTCCTTTTCTTCTGTGTCTTCTCATTCTCCTCTTTTTTCCCCTCTGCTCGCACAGTCTTCGTGGTCGTGTACAATTTGTTGTCTGCATCTTGTGACTGAATAGCCTTCAGTGGTCAATAACTCTTCAATGGCACGATTACTTAATCGTGCCCAGCCCTAGTATCATGGGCCATTTTCTCTCATTCTGTGTTACTTGAAATGTTATTTATGGGAAGACACTCACCAAATCCCCTTTTATTTTCAAGAATTTTCTAATTATTAATTTATTCTTAACAATTAATATAGATGGAAATTGAGTCACTAACTTGGATCGTTTATTGACACAATTATCTAAATCAACATCTAAATCCGCCTCGGTTTACAATACTTGTGCTAATATAGGAAGTCAAGAGATTCGCGAAAGTTGCTCTCAAAAGAAAGGACGTATAATTTGGTACAAGGATTGTCTCTCAAAATACTCAGATGCCTATTTCTTACATGAAATTGACACAACTAATGGAATTATTATGACAAATGCAAAATTCATTGATGCTCCCTTGTTTGATAAAAAGGTTCATGAGTTGTTATACAAATTATGTTTTCAAGCTTATGTTAAGTCAATTGTTGTATGCTTATGGGAACCTCATGTTTGGGGTATCGAGCACGGATTTGGTTTATAGTGCAGCTTAATGCACTTGGGACCTTGATGACTTGCATTGCAAGGAGTGCCTTGACGTCGTTATAAGTGAACTTCTAAATCAAAGTCATGGAATGAGAAGCAGCCGTGCTTATTATGGAAGTTGTTATATTAGATACCAAATTTACCCATTTATTTATGATATGTAAATTGTAATAGAGTGCTGCTATTTCCACCCCCCAGTCCTATTTTCCCACCCACCTTATCTTCCCACCCACTACGAAAATTTGAAAAAACATAATCCTATTTTTACACCCGCCATTATTCCTAAAATATCCTTTAATTATTAATTCAAGCAAATTCTCCTTACTTTCATTCAAAGCGTGCTTCAAACCTTCAACCCCTGTCAATCAAAACGCGTGGGATCCTCTGTAAAGTATTATTAAAAATTAAAAAATAAAGAAACTCGCTCTCAATGTTCCTCGTCTCTCCACCGAACGAAAACAATAACAGAGAGAAATGTCAGAATTAGAAAGAAGATGAAGAGCAAACTGAGCAAATGGAACAGAAAGTCTGTGCCTTTGGGTTTAGAAACTGAGAAGAAATCTGATGGAATTGGATTGGACCCAGTTGGAAATTTTGAAGCTTTATTGGAATTTTGATTTGGGTTTGGTCGGGATGAGGGAGAGAGGGAGGGGTTGGGGTTTGACAAGGATGAAGGAGAATAGGTGGGTGGAAATAGCAGCACTCTTATATTTTTGAAGTCCTTAAAAGTCATTTTACAAATGGATAAATTTGTTTTTAAATTTTGAAGATAAGGTGGGTGGGAAAATAGGACAGGTGGGTGGAAATAGCAGCACTCTTGTAATAACATGATTTTAAAAAATAAAAAAAAAATCTAGAAGTACTATTAAAGTCAATAAGCATACCATACGTCCTCTAGAGTTCAATATCAAGTAACAGAACTATAAAGTACTGCAAATCGACGCACTCTGCAGTACATATTCAGAACATAGATAATGCAATAGTGTTCATTGTCTTCTTCACATGTCAATGCATCAAAGAAAAGAAATTTGAGGAGTTTAACCATACAGCACCTTCCACTTTGGTTTTCCCTCTGTCTCTGAAGAAGAAACCTCATCAATGAAAGATGCAGCAAGCTCAGTAAACATGATTTCACATGCTTCCAGATGCGAGCGGCCAAGAGTAATTGCGGCTGCATGCTAAATTTAGAGACGAAAAAGAATCAAGAAGCATGGAATAGTTATCAAAGAAAAAGATTATAAGTTCTCTAATTAAAGCAAACCCTTACAGACGCAACAGACCTCAAACTAGTAGTAACATAATAGCATCCTACAGTATGGATTTAGAACTGGCCCCAGATTCTGACACCCCACAACAAATTTATTGTACTCACAGAAACAAGAAAAAGAGAATAGAGAAAGGTTATACTGAAATTAAACAAACCTCTAACAGTACTTACTATATGTGCCTCAGATCAAGATTTTAGAGACGGACAAAATTAGATGGTAAAGATCTTGGGTTGCAACTATACTACCAGCTTCTCTATTATTTGGCGGACGAACATACAAACATTGCACACATAAGCCACTGATCCAATTTGTTGTCTGCATCTTGTGACTGATTAGCCTTCCCACCCAACTCAACAGATGTGATATGAGCCAGACGTTGCATAACCTCTGCCCTACAAATAAAGATTGTGTTGCGATAAGATCGTGGAATTTCAGTCTTGAAATTTGGGTTGACTGAGAAATACTGATCCTAATAAAGCATGTAAGAAAAATCATGTTCCCAGCACAAATGCACCGAAATCGTGCCTAACAAAAACATTTAACGTGTATGTGCAACCTAAGATTTTTTTTTCTTCGCAAACTCTACATATTAGTAATCCCTTCTTTAGTTGAGCCACTCTTAAATACAATAAGTTCAAACTCAGAAGAGCACACCAATACTGGAAAGGAACATATATCTTTTTTTGAAATCAAAAGAAACATGTGTTAAAATAACTATACGTAAACAATAATATACTTTGCCTCATGGCCAGATCTTGGGCAAAGTTCAGCTGCGTATTTGACAAGCTCACTAAGACAACAAGTCCACCTGTTCTTATCAAGGCTCTCAAATATTACAGATTGAAGTGTCACGTCAGGAGGGGTTGCATCAGATTCTCGTCCAAAATCAAATGCACGCCAGAATCCCAATAGCAGCTCTGCAAGATGTCATCCCTGAAACATTAGAAAAAGATCCATGAATGAAACACAATAAGATACACATTTGCAACATTGCAACTCAAATGAAAAGCAGGACAAGGGGAATGAATAGAGAATGGTTAAAGATAGGAAGATAACACACCTCATGCTCTTTCAAGACATCGATTATAATATTGGTTCAGGTTCATATTTTTGGCATATGAAGACTGAAATGAAGATCAGTTGAAAACTTCAGCTACTTGAAGTTGACATGACAATGTTGACGGAGACCAATAACCTTTGCTTCACTAGTACTATCTTGCTTCAGCAATTTGAGTATCATATGGTTCATGGCAAAATAAAGGTCACATAGAACTCCACAAGTTTATCATGTTGGATGTCCTGAGTAAGCATTCCTTTCTTCAGAACTGTCAAAAGTTGTGAGGTTACACTGTCTAAGTAGTCTCATGTACAATTAGGTGGCTGATCCTGTGTGTGGACTCTCAAGTAAAAGCTCAAAACTCGGTGAAGACAGTCCAAGGCCAGGAAACAATGGGTCTTGTCCTAAATGAATAAACCACATAATGTCATACAACTTACACCTGAATGAAAGACCATAAGGATAGGCTCCTACCCCACAACAAATTAACATGATAAGACAACATGATTGGACCAGGGACACAACAACCAATTAAACAAATGCATGCTTTATTGTCCTCTACGCAAATTTGTTCTTGGACTCACTCTAAGAAACTTGCAGAGGTGATCCATGTGAGAGCTTAAGTTGTTGATGAAAATTGCACCATCACCAAGACATGGAAGAAGAGTTACCAAAGGGTAACCAACCTGACACAAAAATTGTCCGCATGAAATTAAATGAAAAATATAAACATGCTAGGAGAGGATGTAATTAAATGAAAAATATAAACAACACTAGCTTGATAGAAAAATCATATTTAACAACAATTACAAAGGGGGGAAAAACAGTTGACCTGTCAATGTAAAAGGAAATAAAACACCAAACACCAACCATACCATCCAAAAGAAAACATTTAAAAGCCAACTTCAAGGGAAACATTACAACCACAGAATATGAGAAGAACCCTTTTGGGAGAAAAACCTGTAATTCTAGCATATAATCAGAGTGAAAATCCAAATACCAAAAGATGCCTCTGTAACCGTGGCACATGAATTTATCATGCACCAACAGCCCCATTAGTGGCAAGTACAAGAGATCTGAAAATGAGAATATTCACAAAATAAACAAGACAATTCCAGGACCACCATGATGATTTGTACAGGTAAAAAAACTATTTATCACTGTAAAAGGTATGAAATTATTAGGAGTGGAGGATAATGATAGCAAATTCCATCAATTTCAAATATGATAACTTGATATTCAGTCACCTGATGCGAGATAAGGTAACTATGCTCATTAAGAACTATTTTGCGGATTGGACTTGCAAAAATTGGTCATTCTTGTGAACATGTTGTTTGACTTTTTTTCCAACTCATTCATATTCGTTTCCCAGCTCATTCCGTATTCTGAATTCTAACAAGAAAAATGAATTTTAAACTACTGATTATGCATACTAATTTTGAGCTTATCTTCAAGCTCCTGTTCTTCCATCTCCTCATCAAGCAGGACATCAATTTCCGGCCTATATCCAACTCTCATCATCTCAGCAACTAGCAAATTGAGCTTCTCATACACCTCGTTACATCTTGGATGAGCCTTGTCCCCAACCAGGAATGCGTGTAACTCATCTTTCACCTCAATCCAGCTGCAACCAGGCTCTTTCTTCAATTTGCTATGCTTCATTGTTTTCCTCATCTTCGAGACCTCACCCCACATTCCAGCTTCAGCATATATATTTGATAGTAGAACATAGGTAGAAGAATCTTGAGGATCAAGTTGCAAAATAGAGCTGGCTGCTTTTTCAGCCACTTCTACATTTCCATGGAGCTTGCAAATGCTAAGCAGTGTCCTCCATATAATGTCGTCAGCTTCGAAAGGCATATCTTGAATAAGCCTCAGGGCCTCATGAACTTGACCTGACCTCCCTATGATATCCACCATACACGAGTAATGCTCCAACTGAGGGTGTAAACCATAGTCATTACGCATTGTGCGGAAATAATGTAACCCCTTTTCAACTTGTCCTATATGTCCACAGGCTCGGAGTATTGAAACAAAAGTGGAGTGGTTTGGCTTAACATTCTCAAGCTGCATGTTCTCAAAAATTCTAAGGGCATCTTCTCCAAGGCCGAAGTTTGCATACCCAGAAATCATGGCATTCCATGTAACAGCATCTCGCTTAGGTGCCTTTTTGAACATTAGATAAGAATCTTGCATGTTGCCACACTTTGAGTACATATCGACAAGAGTGCTGGCTATGTATGCATCTAATTGCAATTCATGCTTGATAATCTGAGCATGGATTTGCCTTCCAAGTCCAACAGTAGCCAAATTAGCACAGGTATCAAGAACCGTTGCGTATGTGAAGTTATCAGGTTCTGCGCCCATTTTCAACATCTGAGAGAAATATCTCTGCGCATCCTCATTTTGCTTATGTAGTGAGAAACCAGATATGATTGCATTCCATGAAACCATGGTTTGTTCTTCTGTTCTGTCATGTATCTTTTCTGCCTCTTCCATCATTCCGCACTTGCAGTACATATCGACAAGGGCACCTCCAATAAACAAGTTCATGCCCATTCCAGATTTAATAATTCTGCTATGGATTTCCATCCCATAATTTAAAGAATGTTGAGCCGCGCACACTTTTAGAACACTGCCAAAGGTGAACTCATCCGGCTCCATCCTTGAGCGGAGCATGGAAACGAAGAATGAAAGTGTCTCCTTTTCATTTTCATTCTGTCCATGAGCTGCAATAATTGCATTCCAAGACACAGCATCTCTACTTACCATCTCATCAAACACACGAGAGGCCCCAAACAGATCTCCACATTTACCATACATGTCCAAAATGGCATTTGCTACACATATATTTGATCTCAAGCTACTCTTAACCACTAATACTTGCAGTTGTAGCCCCTCCAAGTGCCCCTTGATCACTGCACAAGCACTGAGTGCACCAGATAATGTTATCTCATCAAAACCAAGACCAGACTTCAGCAGAAGCAGAAATAACTCAAGAGCTTCAAAACCTTGCTCGTTTCTAGCATAGCCAACAATAGTTGCATTATATGTCTGCAAACTACGATTTGGCATCAAGTTGAATATCTTTCTAGCATCAGACATACTGCCACATTTTGCATACATGTCCAATGTGGCAGTTCCAACTATCACATCATACAGTAAGTCTGTCTTTATAGCATGTACATGAAACTGAGTGCCTAACCTATATGCAGATAATCCTGCACAGGACCTGAAGACACTAGCATAGATAGATTGGCTTACCCCGACTCCTGCTTTCTGCATTTCCTTAAACAGATCTATACCCTTGACAAACTGGTCATTCTGAACAGAACCTGCAATCACAGCGCTCCAACAAACCCAATTCTTTTCAGGCAATTCATGGAAAACCCAAAGTGAACAATCCAGTTCCTTACACTTTCCATACATATCTACTAAAGCACTTCCCGTGACCACATCAATATCAAAACCCATCTTGACTGAAACACAATGAATTTGAATCCCCAAACCAATCTCTTCCATAACAGAACATGCTTTCAGAACCATAGCAATCGTAGTGCAGTCGAATTCCACACCCACATTACCCATATTCACATAAAGTTCAACAGACTTATGATAGTCACCATTCTGCAAGTACCCTGAAATCAAAGAATTCCAAGAGACCACATCTCTCTCAGGCATAACATCAAAACAAGACTGCGCAAACCCCATGTTTCCACTCTCAGCGTACCCAAAAATCATGGTGTTCCACGAGACCGTGTCCCGCTGTGGCATTCCATCAAACACTTTACTTGCATATTCCAAAACGCCACACTTTACATACATTTGGATCAAACAATTTGTAACAAAGACAGAGGGCTCAAACCCAGAAACTATCATGCGAGCGTGGGCTTGTTTTCCCGGATTCGGAGCTCTGCCATGGGAGCATTGCTGGAAAATATGGGAGAATGTTTTGAAATTCTTGGTTGGTGTTGTTTGGTTCTGTGCGAGAGTAGAGAATGAGTAAATGGATTGTTGTGTTTGTTGGTAAAGAGATTTCAAGCCCTGACTAAAGCTTCTCTGCAGTAAGAACAAAGCCTGTTTTATTTCGCTGAATAGAACAACTTCACAAGCCTCAAGGTAAAATAAAATAGCAATGCAATGAACTAACCCGTAAGTCCTTCTTGTGGACAGCACTCGAAAAAGTGAATACATGCTGAACAAAAATTGCACTCCACTGCATGCTGGGCTTCAGTAAACATAGTATGAAAGTTATAACTAATGAAGCAGACTCCCCAATAACAAATACATATATATATTGACAAACATTGAAAATAATGAAAAAACTCATAAACTCTGATATTTTTAGATGCTATTTTATGCAATAAAGAGCTACGAACTGCATTGATGTTAAAGGCCGAACTTTCTTGACCTCCACCATATACAATAAAGAACAAACGCATCTGGTCAAAGAAACAAGCTTTTGACAAACTAATCTCCATACAAACCTTTCTTTGGAATGTAGATGCCTCATTTTCACCTTTTGGGGATTCACTGCAAGAAAAAGATTTTCCCAGTTACAAAATGATATGGTTAGACTGAAAACAATGAATAACTCAGATCAACAACAATGCCTCCCGCATATCTTTGGAAAAGGGAGAAACCGACCTTTCTCTCCATCTTAGAAGTGCTTCTAAAAGAGGTATGCGTTTATGTCAAGCTACCATAGCTGAGGAATCCGGTACTTGCTCATAAGCAGGGTCAGACAGTCGGGGATATTGCCCATCCTGCAAGTTTCCCACATAACAAAATGAAGAAAAACATCACATGTTAGATTAATGCCAAACCAACCATAGCAATACAAACATTCACTCAACGGCAAAAGGCACCGACTCATTGGGTGAAAGATATAGACAATGCACAGTAACAAATGACAATGTTGGTACCAGTTCTATACAAATATTCTTATGCATTAGCCTAACAATTTAATTATCATTCTTTGTTATTTCTTCTCAATTTCCCAATCCATGAAGCCATGCCAGTGCTGGCTGTCGGGGCTTTGCAAGGTTGTGGTCCTTGTGGACTATATTTAATCCTTTTATTTTACTGCTTCAGCAGAATCAGCATCATAACTTCAAAAGAATTAATCCCAAATGGCAATGAATTATCCAAATTCTACTAATGTTTGCAAATCATGTCTTGCTGCGGTCATAAAAAGATTACAAAGAATCAATGACCATCCTAAGTAACTCTACCAAGTTCCTTGAGAGCCAACTAAGAACTATAATAAGGCATGCTCGAAATAATGGAACTATTAGATGAAGTGAGCTGAAAAGCCAGAGGTAGAGCTACATAGATAAACATACAGAGAGCTGAAAATCCAAATACAACCAAATAGGCAAAAATTGCAGACCTGAGCTCAATACGACGCCGTGCGAGTGTAAGGGACCGCTGTAGCAGGCGCGTTGGGGAAACGGTGGTCACTTGACCCCCGGAAGGCCGGAAAACACCATAGGAGGCAAGAGTGGTACCACCTGCTCGACAAAATTCCTCACTGAAACGCAGCAAAGGCAGCGCGCGTCTTTAATGTTTTTTTTTTTTCCAAAACGACGTCGTATTTGTTTAACGTTTTTCTGATTTTTACTCTTTCAGTAAGCTAGTTAAAAATGAAAAGAAAAACAGGCGTCCTCTCTTCTTCTTCTTCTTCTTCCTCGCACTCGGAGGCATATAATGTTTACGAATGAACGGAGGCAAGAAGAGCGAACTGGAAGATCTGGAACTCCAAGGCTGCAATACCTTCAGGTAACTGGCCCTACACCGTACAAATCTACCTTCTTGTTAATTGAAAATTTTATTATTATCCAGCTTAGGTCTTCCTTTTTTGTTCCAGGAATTGGTTTCTCAATTTCAGAATACAACAGATGATGAAGGTATGGCCTTGCCCTTGCCTATACTTTCAACCTTCTTCCTTGCATTTTATCGCTCTCTATCTCTCTGCAGTTTGGATTTCGTTGCTTATGTTGGTGCCTAGACCCTTTCTTATATTTGTGCATTTTCATGATTACAAGTGATAAACTAGCACTTGCAGCACTAGTTTCAACCTTGGTAATGAAAAATTTGTTGTGATTTTGAACTTCATTTCCACCTAGTGTCAGTAATTTTGTGATATCAGGCAGGAGACAGGGTATCTGGTGTTAGAATTCTTCTGATGAGTCAATGACAACTGATTCATCTCAAGGTCATTTGATTAGTTATTTGTTCCTTTCTTTATGTACAGAGACAAAAGAGAAAATTGTTGCTAATTTGGCCAACTTTGCTTATGATCCTTACAACTATACCTTCTTGCGGCAGGTATAAAACGTATTTTGATATTCAGTTTTCTATTTTGGTATAAAAGTTCCATGACCATTATAGCCTGATAAGCATTTTAAGATTACAAACAGCTCAACGTGTTGGAACTTTTTGTGGACTGCATAACAGAACCGAATGAGAAGCTGGTGGAATTTGGTTTAGGAGGAATCTGCAATTGCTGCGCCGGTAAGTTTACCTATTTAATCCTTATACTGACTCTGCTACTCCTAGTTTCTTAAGACACCATCTAGTAAGTAGCTAGCACTAGTATGTGAGTTGTGTTTTTATTTTAAGTTTTAACTTTAATGTTTTAAGTTGCAGATCCGGCAAATGCCGTAATTATCACTCAGTGTGGTGGCATCCCTCTTGTTATTCAATGTTTATCAAGCCCAGTTAGAAACACTGTAAGTAGGAACTTGTACTTTGTGTTGGTGTGCACATGCCGTGCTTGTTCTGTTTCTTTTTCGGTTGCAGGAGTAGTTCATGTGTGTTTTATAGCCTCATAATTCTCATTGGTTTTACTAATTGTTTCCTGGGGATGAGATTCAAAAGTTGGACCTGATAAACTCTTATAAAAGGAGGCACTCTGAACTTAAAATAATGTGTGCATTTGAAACTATTTTTACACCACTAACATTTTGATTGATCAACAAGATTCTTGTTGCTTGGTAATGAAAACCGATTTATGTTTTTACGACGATATAGAATATTTGACAAATTAATTGATTGTTAGGTGAATTATGCGATTGGATCACTTTATTATCTACGCAACGCATCTAACAAGCGGGAGATTATGAAGCCTGAGGTGGTTGATGTCATGAAGAGATATGCTGCAGCTGAAGAAGTGAGTGTCAGTTTCAGTAATCTTGCCAAGGCATTTTTGGACAAACATGTTTCTGAAACTGCTTAGAGAGAAAGTAGCTCTTGTTTTATGATGCATCTGGATTTTTGGTCTTTGTAAGCATTTCTGTTTCCTCCAGAAAATTTTGTTCAACATATGGTTCCGCATAGTTGTTTTGCCAACACCTTTATACCAAAAATTCTGCTGTACGGCCATTGTATTGGTACATCCGCATTTACGACGGCTGGATTTAAATGATTTGATCTAATGGTCCAAAATAAGTTGTGAAGACAAAAGTAAAATCTCCTAAAACAACTGGAAAACTGGTTGGTTATATTGGGTTACTTTGCTTCCCACATGTGAAAGAACATTGGAAGAGGTCAAATCTTGCAACCCAGAACTAACGTCTCCAAGGGGGGTCATTACCATCTCTTCCATGGGGATTTTCCGATTTTTAGACTATCTATTCCAAGGCCTTTTTGTTCTTTCTTCTATTTTCTGGTGTTATTGCTTTAATGTTGAACAACTGATGAAAACAAAAGTAAATTCGAAACTAGACATAGTGAAAGTGACATTAATACTATCCAAAGCAAATCTAACATTAATAGGAAAATCTCCAATACTTTAAGTAAAACAATATTTATAAGTTTAGTTTAAAGAATAATAAACTATAATAATATAGTGTGGTTGAACTTTTATTTTTTTACTTTAATAAGAAAATTTATAATTAGTAAACAACTATTTTCTAATTTCATAAGAGTGAATTTGTGTAATAGGCAACATTGCCTAGTTCATTTGTCTTGTCCATTGGAGTGAGCAGTTTTTTCCAAGAGCCGACTGAGTAGGCAACATGCCACATCAGTCTATATAGTACACTTTTGCTTACTTCATTTGCCTATACTCTTAGAGATGCTCTAAAGAAAGATAAAGGTGCGGCTAGGTTATTAAGTAATAGAGTTAAAATACATTAAAATACAAGGGTTGGGGTTATAAATGACATGTGATTTGGAGTTTGGCTTGGGAGAGCATTAGGTTGGGCTTGGGAATTTGACATTGGGCTTAAATATTTGGAAAAATAAACTAAAAATCACACAGCCCGTTTGGTTCGGTTCAAACCGGCTTTCTCACTACGAAAATCGGAATCGTAACTAGACCAGACAAGTCTGGTTCAAATTTTTGACCCAAAGTTGACTTTTTAGTTAACAAGGTATTTTTTGGGTTTTTTCTTGCCCCGTTCGACTCGGTTTACTAGTTCTTCAGTTCCAATACCCACCCCTAATTATGCCTAACCAGCGTTCAAATTTACTAAGTAAACAAATCTCCTATACCTCCACTACCTAATAATGCAAATTAATTACATGACGGCTTGATATATAGGTTAGGTCGCTCTTTCTGGGTTATCCGTCATCAACCAATAACACTTTAAATCATGCACATCTCGTTTGAATGGTACACATCTGGACGACATGTGGTATATGTAAACATGAATACTTTCATTGACCAATAAATAATAATGAAAGAATGAAAAAGAAATAATGAAATAGTAATAATTACGAACATGAAAAATATCAATAATATTAATTAGTTACTAAAACTATTGTTGATACAAATTTGAATGTAAAACTTTTCAATAAGAACTATATACAAATTTGAATGTAAATCTTTGTTGACGCATGGTTTTACCTCACTTTGGTGGGCCTCTAATGGGCTGCCACGTTGGCAGGCCCAAGGAGAAAAGTTGGTTGTTGCTCTCCTACAAAAGGGACTCTCTCCTCTTGCTGAAGGGGGACCCCAAAAAAGAGAGGGAGCCAAGAGAAGAGTGCTCTCGGCAACTCTCTCTCCTTTCCTCCAGATCTCTCTCCTCTCCCATTTGTAAGCCTATCCCAATGTAATCTCTACACATATATACAAATACAACAACTAGTGGATGTAGCCCAAGTTTATGGGTGAACCACTCAATCCCTTCGTTCTACTCGTATGATTGTGATATTACGGCTATCCCAAAATTACGGGTTCAAAAATCTTTTCAATAAGAACTATATTGTTTCTAGTACGTTTTATATGCTGAAGTCACTTTGTGAACCAGGATATGCAATTGCACATAAATCACTACACCAAAGTTGAGCTTTTATGGCTTAAAATTTACAGCACTCTTTTTGTGTGTGTTGTTAATGCTTCATATTTACGCTACACGATAATGCACACCTTAAAAAGCTATTTTTTTAATCTTCAATGACATGCTTTGTACGCCCTAGTTCTATTTGCAACCGTTAAAAAATATTGTTTTTTTCTTTTTAGTTTCCCTTGTATTTCTTTTTCCTTCATACCAGAATGTTCTAGCTTCTCTCTCTATCTTACTTCTTTCTCCATCCTCCTTTGTCATAATCTCTGGCTCCTTTCCTACTGGAAGATCCAATATATCTAAAGCCCTAACATACCATGGTCTAAGGGCTCCTCATTCGCTACTGTTCTTCGAGCTCTAACCCTATGCTTCGAAGTTGAATGTTCAGTGAAATCCCAAGGTGAGATTATGTAAAAGCCTAACCCTATGCTTTGAAGTTGAATGCTCAGTGACAATCCCAAGGTGTCATTCTCTAAAGCCCTAACCCTATGCTTCCAAGTCATGTCTTGATATGAGTTTTCTTATAGTTCAGAGTTGATTTGGATTCTAGATTTCCTTATCTTGATTTTATTGTGATATTATTTGATTGAATTTGGATTCTGTTTGCATGTCTTTGGTTGAATCTAGATTGTATGTGTATTTTTTATTTGATTTTGATGTTGATTTTGATTGTATGAGAAATTTCAAATTGTTCGGAATTTCCAATAGGTTATGCGAAGGGCAATGTGAACAGGGGAGAGGACGAGGATAACTAGAGCTGGGTGGTAGCATGTGAGAGGCAAGTAGTCCACCAGGCATGGAAGGACATCGAAAGGGCTTTGGGCAGTTGGTTGCAGTTTGAAGTAAAGTTGTTCCCTTACCAAAATAATAGGGCATTCTTTGTTTGCAAAAGCCAGAAAGAGGCGACAAGTATAGGAAGAGTAGGTAAGCTGAAAGTGTAAGGACAAACAAATGTGTTGTTATGGTGTTGGGAGCAAAGCTTGAAAAACAATGCCACAAAAGTGGTAAGCTACAGGGTTTGGGTCGTTGTCACCAAGCCCCCGATGCACTGGTGGTCCTAAAAATATTTCGAACGAATTGGTGCAACCTGTGGGGGTTTGCTGGAGGTGAGTTGGAAGATAGAGAAACTCAAATACCTCTTCGAAGCCAAACTAAAGGTTAGCAAAAATCAGACTGGCTTCTTACCGAAGCTACTGAGAATCGCAGAAGGAAATGAGGTTTACTATGTACATATCAGGCCGATTTCTCCTGTGATTTGACCGACTCAAGTTCATAACAATTGAGTCAAATTCATTCCGGTGCCGACTTTCGTCGGAGCAGCTGGCCTTGAGGGCTGGAAGAAGAAGGAGATCAAACCTTTGTTCGACGGTATTCCGACAGATGGCACACAAACAGAAAAAAGAAATATTGGCATGATCGTTGATTTCTAGGACATGTGGGAAGCACCAGTAACCTTTGGAAGCGTGAAGAATGTTCTTAGGCATGGCGAAGCGCCAATTGCTAAACCAATGGAAAGTGCAAGCGTGAAAGACTGTGCCATTTTGAAAAATGACACAACCAAGGAAGTGGGGTTTGAGATGCGATATGAGGTTGGAATGAAGAGAAAGGGAGATGGGACAAATGTTGTTTTGGCCCAATATGTATCGAGCGCCATAATAGAAATACCAACAGCCCAAAGTGGAAGCGGGCTGGGCTGGGAAATAGATTGGAGCAATTCAAAAACTGAGTCTAGTTCCAATCCTTTAAAAGCCACAATACCCATGGATTTGGAAATAAAGCTCAACAAAGGTTCACTCGTCTTACTTTGTCAAAATTCGGGGCAAGATCTAACTTTAAAACTGGAGAAAGTTCGACCTTTCTTAATCAAGGAACCTGCAAGCCCATATTGAGAAGGCTTGAGATGGAGTTTGAAGAGGCGCTAACATCTAAAGATGATGCTGGTGTGAGCGGTGCTGACGGACTCAAGAGTTTTAACACCGGGGGAGGTGGCGATATGCACTAGCGAGATCTCGATGATTGCAGCTCTGAAGATATGACATTGGGGGAACACAAAAAAATATTTACAGAGCAAGAAGGTTTGCATAACCTATAATTAATTGCTGGATACTTGGATGTGGGTATCGACACCGAAGGGGAGTTTAGGGATAAATCCTTGAGAGATTGTTTGATTGAAGAATGTGTATTTTTTTGGAGGACGGAGAACATGCATTGGGTTGTGTCGGACAGCTCCTTGCAGAAGAAGATAGCCTCTGGGTTGAACCAATCCGTGTGATACATTGTCATGATGATAGCCCAACTAATAGTGAAATTTCTATGTTTGCAGGGGAAGGGTCTGGCGAAGAGATAGTGAAAGGGATTAGAAATAATGGGGTTACAAATGATGGAGCCCAGTGCACGACAGCACCAAAGTAAGTTCTTGTGGGATGCCCAGCAAGGGAGGTGATGCTATGGGAACTAGTTCAATCTCTAAAGGAGGCTGCCAAAGAAAGAGGGATTGAAGAGTCCATGGGTGAGTTGTTAGAAAGTATGAATTTAAAGCTAGTTTTTTATAAAAAGAAAGAGGAAAGCATCTAGGAAAATAGAGGGAAGAGGGAACTGGAAAACCTAAAATTCGGGGTGAGGTATGAGAGGAAGGGCAGAAAGATCATAAGGGAAACATGGTTATCCAATGAAGATTGTAAGCTAGAATGTACGAAGAATTTTCTCTTGAATTGTGACGCACACATTGTCATCCTTCAAGAAACAAAGAAGCAGGAAATTGAGAGAAGATTGATTAATTGCATATGGGGCTCCAGATATAGGGATTGGGTTTTTGTGCCTTCATGTGGTTCTTCTGAAAGGCTTTAATAATGTGAAATACTAGGCTCATTACTGTGAAAAAATAGTATTTGGCCATTTTTCAGCTACAATAAAGGTTATGGGTAGAGACAGGAGAGATTGGTGGTTATCCAGACTTTATAAGCCAAATAGCACTAGAGAGAAAGCAACTTTGGGAAGAACATGCTGCCCTCTATGGATTATGCGGAGACAGAAGGTGTATTGGAGGAGATTTTAACGTCACTAGATGTTTACACGAAAAATCTAATGGTGATACAGTAACTAGAAGCATAAGAAGATTTAACGAGTTTATCAGGGAATTGAATCTCTGTGATCCCCAGCTTCACAACGGTGAATTTACTTGGTCCAATTTGAGAGGAAGTGCAATTATGAGAAGGTTAGATAGATTTCTGTTTAGTATTGATTGGGTTACCTCAGATCAATGTCCAATTATTTTGGATTCTAATGTGGTTAAGTGGGGCCCGTGTCCTTATAGATTGGACAATGTGTGGCTTCAAGATTAGAATTTTAAAGAGAAATTCAAGGAATTGTGGGAGAGTGAAAACCCTCAAGGTTGAGAGAGATTTAAATTCATGAAGAAATTGAAACTGATCAAAGAAAAAAAAATAAAGGAATGGACTAAGGAAAACGTTGGGAATGTTCAGATGAAATAAGAGCGAATGGAGAAAAAATCAGGGAGTTAGACAAAGAGGAGGAAGGGGGTTGAATGTCTTCGGATCAGAAAATGGAAAGAAATGCCTTGAAATTACATGGAGACAAAGAGCTAAAGTCACTTGGGCAAAGCAAGGGGATGGTAACGCTAAATTTTTCCATAAAATTGTCAACAAAAGGAAGAAGAAAAATGTAATTGTCAAATTAGAAAGGGGAGAAGGGTCCATCACAGAAAATGAGGTACAAATTGAGCATGAAATAATTACGTTTTTTCAAAATCTCTACTCTAGTGATGGAGTGGATAGACTGAGGCTGGAGGGGCTCGATTGGTGCCCTCTTTTGCTTGAGAGGTCTTCATGGCTTAAGTGACACTTTGAGGAGAAGGAAGTAAAGAAAGCAATCTTAGATTTGGGAAAAGAGAAATCACCTGACCCAAATGGCTACTCCATGGTGCTTTTTTAGTAATGTTGGTCAGTTCTTAAGGATGAAGTGATGAAGGTGCTGCATGAATTTCACAGAACATGTATTATCCACCAAATTACTAAAGAAACATACATGTCTTATTCCGAATAAGCCTGATGCAATACAAGTGGAAGATTTCAAACCTATCAGTTTGACTTCCAGTTTATACAAAATTATTGCCAAGGTATTGGCAAACAGATTAAGAGAGGAGATGGGCGACACCATTGCCCAAGCATAAGGTGTTTTTGTGAAAAATAGACAAATTATGGATGCAATCCTAATTGCAAACGAGGTAGTGAAAGAAACTAAAAAAAGGAAAAAGAAAGGTGTTTTATTCAAGATTGATTTTGAAAAAGCATAAGATCATGTGGACTGGGGTTATCTTGATTTTGTCTTGGAGAAGAAGGGTTTTGGGGCCATTTGGAGAAAGTGGATCAATGGATGCATCAAATCTGCCAATTTTTCAGTTATGCTCAATGGGACGCCTAGAGGAAAGTTTGGGGTCTCTAGGGGAATTAGACAAGGTGACCCACTTTCACCTTTTCTATTTTCCCTTGTGGCTAATACTCTAGGAAGATTGATGATGAGAGCTACCAAAATGAGGTGTGTCCAAGGGCTAGTCGTAGGGAGAGATCGGGTGATGGTTTCCCATCTTCAGTTCGCCAACACAATCTTCCTTTTGTCGGATAAGGCGGACAACCTATGCAATTTGCTGAGAATCCTTGATGCTTTTAGTAGGTGTTTGGGTCTTAAAATCAATAAAGCGAAGAGTTCCATAGTCGGTATCAATTTGGAAGATGATTTGCTGGTTAGGATTGCGGCTAGGATAAGCTGTGAAAGGGGTAGTTGGCAGCTGAAATATCTTAGTCCCCCCCCCTTAGGAGGAAGCCAAGGACCTTGAATTTTTGGAACCCAATGGTGGAAAGTGGAAAAACATCTAGAAAGGTGGAGCAAAGCTATGCTATTTAGAGGGGCAAGATTAACTTTAATACAGTCAGTGTTGAGCAGCTTGCCAATATATTACTTATCCTTTATTCGAATCCTCGCGGAGGTTGCTCAGAAAGTGGAGAAATTAATGAGAAACTTCCTTTGGGCCGGTGAAGGAATAAAGAATTATTTGGTAAAATGGGTGGCAATGTCCCTATCCAAAGTTCTTAGGGGGCTGAGTGTAGGAAACTTACAAAAAAGAAATGAGGCTTTTCTTGGAAAATGGATATGGAAATTTCAATATGAAATGAATGCATTGTGGTATAAAGTGATTAAGAGTAAATATGATCTATAAGAGAATGGATGGAACCCCAAAAGGATTTCCTACAGAAATAGTCGAAACCCCTAGATAGGCATTACGAAAGTCTTGAATAAATTTGAAGCTTGTTGCTGTTTTAAGGTTGGAAATGGAGATAGATTAAGATTTTGGGAGGAGGCGTGGTCCTTACATGATCAATTCCCTCGTCTTTTTTAAGTCTCTCAAAAGAAGAATGCAACCATTGCAAATGTGTGCGTTGATTCCATATCCCTACCTTTGAGTTGGGATTGTGGCTTTCAGAGAAATCTTAACAATACATAAATAGAAGAGTATACAAGCTTATTGAGTAAACTAGATGAAGTGATTATGCTTCAAAATAAGGGTAACTGCAGATTATGGAGGTTGGAATCGTTTGGAGTGTTCTTGGTCAAATCATTTTATGACTACTTGATTGCTAATCCCTCTTCACCCATTTTCCCTTCTTCTTCTGTAATCTGGAAAACTAATGTACCCCCAAAGGTAAAATTGTTGATGTGGCTTATTGCTCATGGTAAGGTTAACACTTGTGATTTGATTCAAAGAAGAAATCCTAATTTATATTTCTCTCCTAGTTGGTGTATTCTATGCAAATGTGTTAACGAAACACTGGATCATGTATTTATGTTTTGCCCAAATGTTTCTTCTCTGTGGGTAGGGCTATGTCAAGAGACGGGGATGGTTTGGGGCAACTATAATTCTGTTGTTGATTTCTTTGGGACAGGGATGAACTTCTTTGGAGGAAGAAGGAGATGAGTAATTCTCGGCAATTGCGTGGTGATGGCCCTATTTTGGGTGGTATGGGGAGAGAGGAATAGAAGAATATTTGAGAATGTCGAGGAGGATGAGATCAATCAAATTTGGGATCGAATTAGGTTTTGGTCTTCAGCTGGAGGTTAGCACAATTCTTGGCTATTCAGCTGCCTGTTGTTTCCTTTAGTCTAGTATCTTGTAGTTTCTTTTTTGGCTGTTTGCCTGTTTTTGCTCGCTTTTTTGGCCTTTGGGCCCTGTGGCTTCCTTAGCCACTTTTCTATCTTGTTCTCCTTTTCTTTGGCAATAAATTTCCTTTCTTTTGAAAAAAAAAAAGAAAAAAAAGGTGAAGGCCATGTGTTTTTGCCAATTTGTAGGTGAGTGTTTGCTATGTGACCACGTTTTTTTTTTTTTTTTTTTTTCCAATGAAGATGTGAACTTAGGATTAGTTGAATGTCACTTGAGTTCAATCTTTGCGCTATGTTTCTTTTTTGAGTAAATTATCGCTATTTTTGGTAAATTGAATTAGTTCAATGTCACTTGTGTTCAATCTTTGGGCTATAGGTATTGGTTATTCATAATTGGATTAGTTACATCTATTATATTAGAGGAAATATGTCATGTAAGCGTTTTTCGTGGGATTATTTGCGACTGAAAAAATATATCATTATTGATGAACATCATTTACGACGAGAGCTTTTACTGCTTGCAGTCTCGCGTTGTGATTGACACTTTACGACGTGCTTTGGGTGTCGTAAATAGGGGTGGGCATCAATTCGGCCGATCCGGTTACACTGGCCGAACCGATTATATTGGTTTGATTTGGTTTGGTTTTGACCAAAGAAAAAGTAAACAGTTTGAAAAACCGATCCGAACCGGATTGGTTTGGTTCAGCTGCGGTTTGAACATTTTTGAAACTTTCCTAAATCAAACCGAACTGATATAACTCCATTTAATATACATGTGTCAAACAACAATTGGTTAGTAGAAAGGCATATTATGTACCCTTTCACACCTAATTAGACCCCAAAACAGAATAAAACCAAGAAAACCCTCCACTACACTCACATTTGAAGCCTCTCTCTTCTCTTCTCTACAACTAAAACTCAAACCTAATCTGAAAAAAAGCCCCAAGCGAGGCAGCCGCCAGATCTCATTATTAGCCTCAACACCTCCAAGTTGTTGACTTCATCTCTTCCTTCTTCGAAAACCAGTTGTGCCTCTTGTATCTTCCTCTTAATTCGCAGCTGCAAAACCATGTCTGAGATACTTAATGGGCCTTGGAGAAAATAGTACCACTTCAATCCCACCCTCTTAGAACTAAGGTTTGTTTCAATTCTTGAATCATACCCAGTTTTTGTTTTTGTTTTGTTGTCTTACTCTGCTTTGTAAGATGTCAATTAATCAATTGGGTTTTGAAATTTCTAATTTGATTTGTATTAATCAATTATTTGTATTTATGAAAATATGGGATTGGGTTTGTCAAGGTGTGGGAAGAGCTGAGAGAATTGGGTTATGGAAGAATAAATGATTTGTCTTTTCATTGCACTAGTTTCCGAAAGGCTATTAATTTTTTATTATTAATACCTCACTTGCATGGTCCCTATGTTGTAGAATTTGTATTCAATCTGAGAGATGATTTTTGGAACGAGGCCATTAAACTTGCTGATTTGCACCACCTCAATGTGGTAGCTTCTATGGTGTTGTGCTTGATGGGCCGGGAGGTTCTGTGCCAACAGTGATAGAGTATATGATTATGGCTCTCTCAGAAATGCCTTGCAGAAGAATAAGAAGAAATGTGTTTGTTTGGCATTTTGTTCTTTGCATTAATTTGATAAAATCAGAATGAATGTTGTAGTTGACTAGTTGGTATGTAATTTTCAATTGTATTAATCAATTGGGTATTGAAATTTGTTTGTATTTGTATGAAAATATGGGATTGTATGTTGAAGTTTGTTGCTAGAATTTTGGATGAACTTTGATGAAATTGTTTATGTTTGTTAGGAGTAGGTTTAGTTTTAGGATTATTTGATGGAATACAAATGTTAACAGATTTTATGTTATTGTAAGCGTGTTTTCTTTTATGCCTAAATCGGCCAAACCAAACTGCACCAAACCGGATATGAATGGTTTGGTTTGGTTTGGTTTTCATTTTGATTTTAGCTCAAACTGAACCACACCGGACCGTGAAAGTTTAATTGGTTCAATTGTGGTTTGAGGGTGAAACCGGACCATGCCCACCCCTAGTCATAAATAATGTGTTATAATGTAGTGAGTTAAACATTAACTAACCTTATTGTTCAATTTAATATTTTGAAAGACGAGGCGTTTGTAGTCGCACTATGAGTTGAAGCGTTGAGGTGTAAGAGAATCTCTATTGTTGGGCTGTAAAAGGGGGTGTATCTCACTTTTACACCTTCAACCGTCGGAAACTACTCCAACTCGAAGGTGTAAAGAGATGTACATACACAATAATAATCGGAGATGTAAAAATTGATGTACATTTGCATCAATTTTTACAACTCAATGTGTTGGGGTCTACATAAGAAAAGCATGAGAGATTAAAGCTGGTGGGGTCCAACTCCTATTATTGAACTCCTCCTCCAATGGCTACAATTTTGACTTCATCCAAAGGCCCAGATCTCTCTCCCTTTAATATTGAACCCCTCTATTTTAGCTTTGTTTGTTTGTTTGTTTTTAATGTTTATGTTTACACCGTCAAATTTACATATATCACATTAGAGGAAAAATGACATTTACATTTCCTGGAAGTGTAAACATCATTTTTCCAATAGAGATACACTAATAAGAAAAATTTATAAATAATACAATACAATTAAATTGTACAACTAATTCTTATTGAACCATAAAAATATGTCCAATACAATCAAATATAAGTACTAATTGTCATTCAAGCATTGTAATCAATCCCAAACCATAAAATATTTATTCAACATCAAAAGAAAATTTTCATGTAATTTTATTCAAATTCACGATCTGACATGACAATTTATGTGAAATTGTATAGATGTATATGCAATTACACAAAGTTTATGCAATAGTTAAACCCCTTGTATGAAACTACTTTTATTACATGTTTGAATTGGATACAATATGAGTCATTGGGTTATGATTTAGTGTTTAGCATTATAGTTAAGAGTCATATAATGTACGCATGAGTTGGTTTTCATGTTTAAATAACTTTTCACCGTTTGTTTCTTTAGTAATTGCCAAGCGAATGCTCAGATTTATCCAACAGAAGGGGTAGTAGTGCGCATTCATTGGGTAAAACTCAACGTTAGTCGGGTAAAATACCCAATGATCGCCGGAATTTCCCAACAATGTGGAAGTGCTCATATGTTGGGCTAATTACAGAACAAATGCACAAATTTACCTAATGAATAAGACATTGCTCAATTATTGGGTAAAACTGAGAGTTTGTTGGATAAAATACCCAATAAACGCATTTTTTTACGCAACGAACAATGGAATCCTCGTTCGGTTGGAAATGAGGAGTCCAAGTGCCATTACCTAACAAACCTATTGATTTACCCAACAAACGAGGTAGTATTAATTCGTTTAGTTAAATGCCTGAAGAGCATGAGAGTGGTGTTCATTCAATGGGTAAACCCAAAATTCTGAACTGTTCATTTGTTGGGTAAATACCAAATTAGGGGTCTTCAATGAGTTGGGTTGGGTCAGCCTATGTACTAGTTTACCAAAACTATTATATATAGCACAACACTAATTCTACAACATTTTCAAGAATTGCTAGTATATATAGCTCCAAACAGAGGATTTCAAGGATTAGTGTATTGTTCACCATTTTCCTTGATTTGTCATGTTTGTATCCTCATCATTACCTACTTCCCTTGATACAACATTTGTTAAAATAAAATTCACAACAATTAAGTTAAATGATATTTTTATAGTTGCCACATTCATGAGATAGAAGAAGTAGTAGAAATAAAATATATAGGCTAACAATGCATTACCTGGATAATACACTTTTAAACGGAAGAAAATGAATGTATTGAATTTTTCATAAGGCAGGAACATAGAAACTAGGTAGCTAAACATAGGCAAATGGTCGCGCAACAAATCACTGAGTATCAGGTCATATTCAAATAAAATAACAAACTAAACCAAACAAAAAGGATTAAATGCAATATGAAATAACAATAATAAACATGAATCAAAATTATATTCTTACCATAAGCCTAGTTAAGATGAATTAGGATTTTGGTACTTTTTTAGTCGCCGCTTCTAATGCACACTAAAGCTAGGATGAGTAAAAAATAGAAACCTCCACCAAGTTTGAAATTTCCCACTTACAAAAAACCTTCAAGCTTTGTGACTACTATACAAAAAATGCATCACAAAATAAAACATATATTTGTGTGGAAGTGCTCGTAAGTTGGGTAATTTACCCAACAAACATAATGATGGATCGATAATTTACTCGACATTACCCTATTTCGGAATAGAATCCAAAACTCACAATTTCACTTTAGCTCATTTTCAAAACTATTACTTTTTTCAAAGCTTCGTGTTTTAGACAATGTACCACAATGTAGAGCCAACTAAATACGGAAGAGAGAACAAGCTAAGCAGGGAAAAAAATGTAATGAACACTTGTCTAATATTTTTCAACATAGGTTGGAGTTATTCTAAACCAAACACTAGAAACAGATTAAATCTGAGTCTGCAACTCTCCATCTATTTAAACTCTCATTCCTCCCGATTTCAACACTCTTAACTTACCTCACATACAACAAAAACCTTCTTTCATCTCTTCTTCACTTATTTACTTAGCTTTTCCCTCTATAGATCAAAATATTCCATATCTTGATCAATTATTGGGTAATGTTTTTCCAGAACCTGTCACATTAATTGATAGAGATGGTCCAATCGATTCAAGGTTAACTGAAGCATGTAAAAATCTAGTGCTCAACAGGTTTGATATTATTCCTCTCATTTCTTTTGAGCACTAGATTATTACGGGCTTCGGTGACCTTTTTTTTTTTTTTTTTTCAATGACTCCATAGAAATAAGAAAACTAAACAAATATGCTAAGTGAGTTACCTAAGCATCTCTTTTTGTTCTTGAACCCTTTTTTGTCTCCCTCCGACAACTGTTGGACAGTGAAACCATATGGCTCTAACGTCTCTTTTGCTTTCACCATGAGACCCTGCTCGGTGAATACGTCTTTGTTTAATCATACAACTAATTCCACAGCAATGCCAAAACTTGTAAACACCCGTATGTATACATGAACCAAAGCTACATATGTTGCAAAAGAATCAAATCTCTAACACAACACTGCCAAAGCCCAAACCCTAAATAGCCACCCAAAAAATTTCCCACTTAGAAAAACCTCCAAGCTTAATGACTACTATACAAAAAACGTCTCACAAGATAAAGCATATATTCATGTTTAACCCTCGGCTGCATGGAGAGCAGATTGTGGGCCAGCAGGGCTTACAATACACTTTTATCATTCAATAATAATATTATACAACCAACAATAGCATCAATGACATTGTAACAATATAAATATATACTTACTAGTTATAAACCAAAACTCCTACAACATTTTGGACCAATAAATTGTCATACACATGCCCCTAAACATATGATTGTCTCATACAAAACCACGAGCAGAGGTTCTAAACAGACTGGGACATCCTAGTATAGTCCTCCCATTTCTCGTCCACACCTCATGAAGAGTGATATTTTGGTGATGTGTTTGACCAAAGTTCAAAATATGCATCATTTCAGTAATGATACCTATGCAACAACAAAAAAAAAGAATTGAAAAAATGAAAAACATACTACAACAAAAAGAATTGGAATCTGACAGCTGCTCGAGAGAACTAAGGGAGTTGAGGCATGAGATGCAAACATGATAAACATCGTTAAGCACTCGGATGAACCCATGATATAATATAATCGATATTATTAGATAGTTATACAAGCTGAGAATGTCATTGCTTGGGTTAAAATATAACACACGTCTCAAATTCATTCCACTTAACGAAAGAGCATGCAAGTTTGTAGTTCATACAAGCATCTAAAAACCAATGCTCAGCAGAATTAAAGGGTAAGAAAGATGTGGTGTACCAAGGAACCCCTAAACCCTCAACCAATTTCATAGAAACTCATAAATCCTAAACCAATTTCAAAGCAACCCCTAAACCCTAAACCAATTTCGAAGAAATCCCTAAACCAATTTCATACAAATCCATACACCCTAAACCAAATTCACAAAAACCCCAAATTTCTAAGAAAATGATGATGAACAGTACCCTGTGGCTGTGAACTGTGGAGTTAAGCTTAGGTGAACAGACACCGCTAAAGGAGGAAGACCACTGCGTCGGAGAGAGAGAGAGAGAGCTGCGCAAGAGAGTTGAGCGACAGAGAAAGACGGAGCCAAAAGAGTTGAGAGAGAACACAATTTCTGAAAAAGTGATATGTCGACAATAAATATGTATTTATAAGTGGTATTTTGAAAATTTTAAGGGATGGGTGGTATTTTCAGAAGAAAAAAAAAATTATAAAATGGGTGGCATTTTGAGCTATTTCCCTATAATTTAAGTACTTGTAAATTGTACGGAGTGTAGGGGCAATATATTTGCACTTTGAATCAATGTATTTGCCACCCAACAACCAAGGCAACGGTCTACTGCCTTGGAAAATACAATTGTGTGCCCTTCAGGAAACATTGGGATAATCAGAACCAACGGTCAACAATTTTATAAGCATTATTAAAGCAATGTACACTGACCACCAATCCATCTAACATCTTGTGAAATAAATTTATAGGCAGATCATCATGAGATTCACGTGGAATAATAGTGTATGATACATCTTGAATCCACCGTACAGGAGAGGAGGTGCAAGGACGATTACCTTGAACTGAATGAACTTGCTTCGATATCTAAAACAAAAATAAAGTGATCAATTTGTGTCCAACAATGAAACACTCCAAACCTCCCAAGTCTTAAAGAAAGGAACAATACTCTTACCCGGAAATGAGACTATCTTTTCAAGGAGACCAACTGTCCCAAATTCATCATGATTGATGACATCCCCATCCAACTAAATATCATCAAGTACACGACGTATCATAATGCAAACCAACTGAACATATTATAACATACAAATCCTACAAAAATCGAACCTCTAATTTGCATTTGAAAAAAAAAACTAGGAGAAAATATAGTGGCTAAACAAACAGACGAATCTTATAGCATACACTTCTTACGCAATTAATAAGAACATAATATAGCAACACAACAATCTACAAAAATCAAACCTATAATTTTCATTTGAAAAACAAAACCAAGGACGACATATAGTGGCTAAGCAATCAGACGAATCTTCCTCATTTGTAAAGCAACCAGGTCAAATCTCCCCCGAAAGCTCTTTGAATTTCTCCGAAAGGTATTTGCAAAATTGAAAGAAATCCGAACATCTTAGGCGAAGAAACTTGATCACAGGTTTTAGGTGAACAAGTGGACTAGTTAGGGCTACCAGTTAGATTTTGCGAGCTCTGATGGCAAAGAGCGATCCTAAGAAATCCGGTTGGATTAACCGGGCATATAATGTTCGGATCGAATATAATACGAGTCCTCAGTTTGTAGTTTATTGTTTAGCATTATAGTTGATTGGCATATAATGTATGCATGAGTTAGTTTTTGTGTTTAAGTAACTTTTTGTCTTGTTTTTGATTGATAATTGCCAAACAAGTGCACATATTTATCCAACAAAACAAGATAGTGCTCATTCATTCAATAACACTCAACATTAGTTGGGTAAAATATCTAGCGAACACGGAAATTACCCAACTAACGCCCTTCTTTATCCAACAAATTAACATTGGGACTATCTTTCTGTGGGTAATGAAAAGTTCAAGTGCCCAATACCCAATAAATGTGGAAGTGCTCGTAAGTGGGGTAATTTACCCAACAAACACAATGATGGATCGGTAATTTACCCTCAATTACCTTATTTCGGAATAGAATCCAAAACTCACAATTTCACTTTAGCTTATTTTCAAAATTATTACTTTCTTCAAAGCTTCGTGTTCTGGACCATGGACCACAATGTAGAGCCAACTAAATACGGAAGAGAGAACGTGCTGGAAAGGGCAAAAAGGTAATGAACACTTGTATGATATTTTTCAACATAAGTTAGAGTTATTCTAAACCAGACACTAAAAACAGATTAAATCTGAATATGCAACTGTCCATCTATTTAAACTCTCATTCTCTCCCGATTTCTACACTCTCAAATTACCTCACATACAATAAAAACCTTCTCTCATCTCTTCTTCACTTCTTTACTCAGCTTCTCCCTCCATGGATCAAAATATTTCATATCTTGATCAATTATTGGGTATTGTTTTTCCAGAACATATCACATTAATTGATAGTGGTGGTCCAATCGATTCAAGGTTAACGAGGTTACGAGATACCTACGTACCTTAGAAAAAGGTCACCAAAGCCCGTAATAATCTAATGCTCAACAAGTTTGATATTGTTTTTCCATGATCATTTGCTAAATTTCATTGGAGGAGGAACTTGGCTGGAGTAGAAGAGATGAAGTTTGAAAGTCTTTTCCTGCGCCACATCTCTCACCTTTTCAGATTGGGATTCTTTTATTTTTCTATTTTCTCTCTACCACCCAAATCCTTCCTAAATAAAATCTTATTTCGTTATTTCTAGAGGTTTTCCTTGGCCTATAAATATAAAGCATTAACCCAAGAGCCAATATCATATGCTATCATATTTCAATACACCCACAAATATATCAGAGATAGAACCAAGAGTTGCTACTGCGGTGCTTTTGGAGCTTACGAAGGTGTTGCTGTGGAGAATCCGGTGACCAAATCCATCTGCCAAATCGGTTTTATAACAACAATTCTCTTGTTTTTCTTTTCTTTTGTCATGAACTAATTTCTCTTACTAGGGCTACAATGTAGCCTAACGATGAATACTTAATTTTTATAGTTATGTTAATTTCTTATTACCATTCCATGTTGAGCATTTGTTACTGTTCATAATGCCTTAAATATCTAGCTAATATTTAATTAATGATCGAAACGGAGACCGAGAGGATATGTTTGGTGTTTGCTTCTCGTAACAAATATCATGTCTTGAATGAGTGGCCGAGATGGACTAACACGACTCATGCAGTTTTCTTGCAGGTTCTCGTACTTAATGAGTTCTTGATTTTCTAAATCTGTTGCTCGAGAGAGAATGGGATGTTAATTAAGAATACTTTTGGTTGAGCCCGAGAGGGGATATCGAATAAATTATGAGAAACCAACTGTCAATATGGGTAGTAATTAAGGTTAATTGGCTATAAGAATTAAGGGGAATTGGTTATGGTGAAATTGGATGCTCTAGTGTCTCATCAACTTGATTTTCCACTACTAATTAAATTGCTATTTTTCATATTTGTTTTAATTTAGTTTAATAGATCAATCACTCTCATTAATCAATTGTTCAAATAAATTTTTGCATTAATCATAATTGGTAATTAAAAGGAAATTACAGTTTTTGTGGGAACGACACTTCACTTATTGCTATATTACTTGTGCGGATTGTGCGCTTCCAATAATTTCACAACAAGTTTTTGGCGCCATTGCTGGGGATTGTTTTATTTTCTATTAATTTGAATTTTTCTTTTTATTTTCAGGTACGTTGGGTTGTGCATGAGCTTTAAGAGACGTTCACGAAACTTCAAGCTCATACCACTCGACCAAGAGATCGAGCGAACCTTTCACAAATTAAACCGAGAAAACAAGAAGAAGACATCTACCCTTGTATTGCCGCAACTCGCATATATGGCAGAGGAACAAGAACAGACACTGAGAGAATTTGCCATACCAATTCCAACTCCTTCACCAATCCGACGTCCTACTATCACGAACAATAATTTTGAGATCAAACTAGCCATGATCACCATGCTACAACATTCATCCGTATTTTGTGGTTTGCCGAATGAAGATCAAAATATACATCTTGCTGTATTTTTGGAGATTGTGACAAATCCAAGTTCAATGAGGTAACTGGTGATGTGGTTCCTTTAAGGCTATTCCATTTCTCCTTGAAGGATAGAGCCAAACTTTGGTTACTGTCACAGCGACAAGACTCCATCCGTACTTGGGATGATTTATCCAAGAAATTCCTGGCTTAATTTTTCCCTTCGGCCAAAACTGCAAAATTTCGACAAGATATTATGTTGTTTGCTTAGTATGATAAGGAGCCTCTATATGAAGCCTGGGAACGATTCAAAGATTTATTGCGCAAGTGTCTTCACCATGAGCTACCAACCTAGATTCAAGTTCAGACTTTTTACAAGGGGTTGAGTCAAACAAGCAGGACATTAGTTGATGCAGCAGCTGGAGGGGCTTTAATGGCAAAAACGGCTACCAAAGCATTTGAACTATTGGAGACCATGGTGTTAAACAACTACCAATGGTCGAGTGAGAGATTGAATCCGAAGCCAACTGGGGTCTTGGAAGTCGATGTTATGGCTTTGCTAACAACACAAATTTCTAACCTTACTAAAAAAAAAGCAAAGGCAATTACTCTTCGTAAAGGGAAGCAAGTGAATACAACAGTTGACTTGGAAAAAGATGAATTAGAAAAAGAAAAAGAAGCTGAGAAGTCTGCGGCGAAAGTGGGGCTTGCAGTTTGAGCGCCAATCACCATCTCACAAGCCACCGCCGAGAAATCCCTAGAAGAAGAAATTATACATTGACTCCTTCCCCTCCATTGAAGCCATGTGTCTCACTAATCCATTTTCAACAAAGGTTTAGGAAAAATGAAATTGATGGGCAATTTTCGAAATTCTTGGAGATGTTCAAAAAGTGGCATATAAATATTCCCTTTGTCGAAGCTTTGGAAAAAATGCCAAGTTATACAAAATTCATGAAAGACATCCTCTCCAAGAAAAGGAAATTTGGAGAGCACGAGAAAATCCAACTGATGGAAGAGTGCAGTGCCATCCTACAACGGAAGCTTCCACCAAAGCAAAAAGATAGAGGGAGTTTTAAAATTCCATGCACTATTGGAAATAATTTCTGTGAAAGAGCTTTATGTGATTTGGGTTCTAGTATTAACTTACTACCTTTATCTGTTGCTAAACAGATTGGTATTGGTGAAATTAAACCCACTACTGTTTCTTTGCAGATGGTGGACAGGTCAATCACATATTCAGACGGAATTATTGAAGATGTTCTAGTAAAAGTTGATACACTCATATTTCCGGCGGATTTTTTGGTTTTGGATAGGGAAGAAGATTCTGACACACAGCTAATTTTGGGCCGCCCATTCTTGATTACTTCACTCACTCTGATTGACATAGAAGAAAGGTTACTAACTTTGAGAGTTGGGAATGAAAAGGCGACATTCAAAGTTTTTGAAGCAATGAAATTTCCAAGAGAAGTGAAGGATTGTTTTCCCCTAAAATTAGTTGATGAAATTGCTTCATACACATTTCAAAAGGAAAATCCAAGGGATCCATTGGAATCTACATTGGTCCATGCTGCTACCTCCCAAGATGACAACCCAATGGTTGCTGAATATGCCTTGTATTTGGATGCATCACAACCGTACAACCCAAGGCAAAGGAATCAGTTCAAACCACTAGGAACGACACTTCCTAAGGGTGCACTTTATGTGATTGCTACACCTACACTTACTCTAAAACCATTGCCAATGCATTTGAGGTATGCTTATTTGGGAACTTCTGAAACTTTACAAGTTATTATTGTTACAAATTTGAGTGAAACTGAAGAAGAAAAAGTGTTGCTGGTTTTGCGAAAACATAAAACTGCAATTGGGTGGACGATTGCTGACATCAAGGGTATTAGCCCTTCTATGTGCATGCACCGAATACTAATGGAAGAGGAGCATAAGCCATCCATGTAGCATCAACGGCGATTGAACCCCAACATGAAAGAAATGGTTTGTGCAGAGGTATTAAAATTACTTTATGCATGTATTATTTACCCTATATCTGATAGCAGTTAGGTGAGTCCTACACATGTTGTGCCAAAGAAGGGAGGGATGATTGTTGTCAAGAATGAAAATAATGAGTTAGTCCCAACAAGAACTGTTACAAGATGGAGAGTCTGCATAAATTATAGGAGATTGAATTCTACTACTACAAAAGATCACTTCCCGCTACCGTTTATTGATAAGATGCTAGAAAGGCTTGCTGGGCACGCTAATTACTGTTTTCTAGATGGGTACTCAGGTTATAATCAAATCCCTATTGTGCCTAAAGACCAAGAAAATACGACGTTCACATGTCCATTTGGCACTTTTTCCTATCGCCGTTTGCCTTTTGGGTTATGTAACGCTCCTGCCACTTTTCAGCTTTGCATGATGAGCATTTTCTTTGACATGGTGGAGCAATTTATTGAGGTATTATGAACAACTTCTCTGTTTTCGGTTCATTTTTTATTCTTGTTTGGATAATTTGGCATTAGTGTTTGCAAGATGTGAAGAAACCAATTTAGTTCTCAACTGGGAAAAATGCCATTTTATGGTACAAGAAGGGATTGTGTTGAGACATAAAATGTCAGCCAAAGGTATTGAGGTTGTCAGTGCAAAAATTGAGACCATAGAAAAGCTGCTATCCCCTTCTACAATGAAAGGAATTCGAAACTTCTTGGGACATGATGGGTTTTATCTTCGATTTATTAAGGATTTCTCAAAAATTACAAAGCCTCTTTGCAAATTGCTATTGAAGGATTCCGAATTCAACTTTGATTCAGAATGTTTGGAGGCATTTAATTTATTGAAGGAAAAGCTCATCACTGCACCAGTCATTATTGCACCTGATTGGGAATTACCATTCGAGATTATGTGTGATGTAAGTGATTACGCTATTGGAGCTGTCTTGGGTCAAAGGAAGAATAAATTACTACATGTGATTCACTATGCAAGTCGTACATTGAATGATGCCCAACTGAATTATGCCACTACGGAAAAGGAATTGTTGGCAGTGGTATTCGCATTGGATAAATTTCGTCCTTACTTATTGGGTGTGAAGGTAATTGTGTATACGGATCATACGGCTTTGAAATTTTTGCTTGCCAAGTTGGAAGCAAAACCAAGACTAATAATTCGATGGGTTTTATTGAGACTAATAGGATGAAGCTATAGATGATGTTGCACCCATCCTAGAGACATTCCCTTGATGAGCAACTATTTTTCATAAATTCTTAGAAAGAATTCGACACTCCCTGGTATGCAGATTTTGTCAATTATCTAGCTTGTGGTATTCTTCCCCCTAATATGTCCTTTTATAAAATAAAATAAAAAGAAATTCCTATAGTTGGTTAAACATTATTATTGGGATTATCTGTATTTGTGGAAGCACGGTCCTGACCAAGTTATACGAAGATGTGTACCTGAGATAGAGATGGTTGACATATTATTGCATTGTCACACTCGTGTGGGGGCCATTATGGTGCTTCCAAGACTATGGCCAAGGTTCTACAATCTAGGTTTTTCTAGCCTACTTTGTTTAAAGATGCTCACGACTTTATTGCAACGTGTGATCCTTGCCAACGTATGGGAAATATCTCTAGTAGAAACCAAATGCCCTTGAATAATATTCTGGAAGTAAAATTGTTTGATGTTTGGGATATTGACTTCATGGGTCTGTTTTCGGCATCGTATGGGAATTAGTATATTTTGGTTGCTGTGTGTTGTCCATCAAAATTGGTCAAAGAGGCTGCCTTACCCACTAACGACGCCAAGGTTGAGGTTAAATTTCTACGAAAGAATATTTACCCAAGATTTGGGGTCCCTCGTGCAATTATTAGTGATGGAGGTACACATTTTTGCAATCATCAATTTAATTCTCTTCTTTCAAAATATGGCATTACCCACAAAACTTTCACTCCCTACCATCCGCAAACTAGTAGGCAAGTTGAAGTTTCGAATAGGTAATTGAAGAAAATCTTGGAAAAAATGGTGAATGCCTCTAGGAAAGATTGGTCATTGAAATTGGATGATGCACTATGGGCTTATAGAATGGCGTTGAAAAGGCCAATTGGGATGTCACCATATAGAGTTGTTTTTGGAAAAGCGTGCCACCTTCCGGTGGAATTGGAGCATAAAGCGTTTTGGGCTATTCAAATGCTCAATTTTGACATGAGTTCGACGGGTAAGAAGAGGAAGTTGCAATTGAATGAGTTAAAGGAACTTCGGAATGAATCATATGAGAATGAAAGAATTTACAAGGACCGTACAAAGAAGTGGCATGACAAGCACATCTTGAAGAAAGAATTTTATGTGGGTCAAAGTGTTCTCCTCTACAACTCGCGGTTGAAACTCTTTTATGGGAAACTTCACTCTCGTTGGTCTGGGCAGTTCACGGTGTTAACAACGTATCCTTATGGGACAGTTGAAATCAAGAAGGATCGCAACGGCACAACTTTCAAATTTAATGGCCATCGACTCAAACCATATGTGGCAGCTGCATTTCTTGAGGAGGAGACCACCATCCGCCTCCATGACCCCAAGTAAATGTATCCAAAAGTCGGGCTATTGACTCTAAACTAAGCGCTTATTGGGAGGCAACCCAACTAGGTACCTTCGTTCCTTATCTTTTTCGTTTGTGCATTTCTCGCATTCATTACTTTTACCATTCCTTGTCCTCATTTTTGTTTTATTTTTTAAACATTGAGGACAATGTTTGCTTTAGGTTTGAGGTGGGTAACATTTGTTTTAAGTTTTTTTCGAGTCATGCAAAACATTGGTGTTTATGTTTCGTTTAAACTGTTTTCATCTGTAATGGATTTGAAGAGTTGGCTTGCTTTGCTGTCTTCAGTTTTTCGTGTTGAATCTAGCCATATAAGGGTCTTAATTTTCTGATGTTTCGTTTGGAAGTTACAACTGTGTTTCTGAACAGGGTCTGGAACTGGAAGTTTTTTGTGATTCTGTACTCTTTTCTGTTTTTAACGTCAGTTTCCATGCAATTCTAATCTGTTTTTCGGTATTTTTTTCTAAAGAAAAGTTGTGTGTTTGTTTGTCTATTTTCTGAGCATATAAGGCTTGCCAAATTCCGTGCAGTGCTATGTGAGATAGTCATTGAAAACTGATCTGAGGTCGAAACTTAAAAGAAGCAGTTTTTTCGAAATGTGAATTTTTGCTAAAGCGCGCTATTACTTTTTCTTGCTAATAGGGACGTATATGCCATGTTTTGATCGTGAATGCTTTACTAATATGCTGCCATGAAGGATTATTGCATTATAATCTTTGCACTTCACAATACCATACTCGTAATGTTTTGGTGGACAAGGTTGCTATGCTCGAATGACTATGGAATATTAGTGGAGACTACTCTTGTGAGATATTGAGCCAAAAGCCATTCTTTGAAAGGGATTTTATTGTTTCTACTCTTAAAACACTCTTTGATTTGTTCTTAATTAGATTGCTCTCATTAGGTTTGTATTGGATACTAAAGAATGTTCTTACTTTTGTAGGTACGTGGCTTCCAAGTGGGATGGACCATCAGAAATGATGTTAGGCTATGCATGTTTTTACCAACTAAAAGGCCTTTCATCCTACCCTTTTGTGTGCGTCATTAACCCTTTTGTAACTAAACACTTAGCCTTTCTTTCATCACCCTTATTATCTTTAATCTATATAACCAATTTCTAAGCCATACCTTATAGCTTAGCATGTGCCAAAGTGATGAAAATAAGAAGATTGAGCTCTACACCAAAGAATTGGCGTGTACTGAGGTGTTTGTACAAAATTGCAAGAAGAAAAAAAAAAGCAAAAAGAAAGAAATAATACTGAAGAAAAAAAAAAAGTATTTTGCAATTCAAAAAAGTAAAAGCTCAAAATCACTCCAAATGGAAAGTTGCACAATTTTTGGACCCTGAGAATTACAAAAAGTTCAAAAAGAGCTGGTTGTGAATGTGATCATGAATAATGCTTTGGTATGTCCTAAGTTTTTGTTATTCATTTCCTTTCTTTCTTAACCCGAGCCTAGCCTTTCATTACAATCAAAGTAAAAAACCTAACTGATCCTTTGGGAAATCTTGCTTGGAGGTGAGGTATGTACTCTAGTTCTTAGTATTCGATTCTTTTCATGAGACATTATTTTCAGAAATTGCCATTCTTCAAGCTAAGCATATGTGTTAACATTTGATTTCCATTACATAACTTCATACACATAAGTGACATTTGAGTGTAAGCCTAGGATTCCAAGAGAAAAAAAAAATAGAGTGATATCTGGTGAGGATTAGAGTCAAGGTGAAATAATTCCATGGCGTTCGAGTGTGGTTGTCTTTAAGCTTTGATGTTATGACTTTTGGTATTACATTGACCAAGATGCAATGTATTCAAAGTGGCATAGCTTTAGTGATGCAAATGTGATTGGCATGCATTGGTTTTTATTAGCTTGTTTAAAGTGGTGTCTTTAACTAACTTTGTTTTGTAGTAAAACGTTTGTGGGTATCGTAACTAGTAAACCCTCAAGAGACACAACTCCTCCTACTAGGGACATCTAGAGGTTTAACGGCTTGTGGCACATGCTAAGTGCCATTGAGATTACCTATGAAAGTGGTTTAGTTAGCTTTTCATTTTAATTTTGTTTTTGTTTCTAATTTTGCTCGAGGACTAGCAAAAGATAGGTTTGAGGTAGGCATGATTCATATTCCATTTTATCATCTCATCAGGAATCATTCTAGCTGTTCTTCACGTATTCTTCACGTATCGTTTAACCTGGACTTGTATATCCTGCACAAGCAAAATAAGGTCAGATAAGGGTGGACTGGGGGTGATCCCAGTTGTCCCCTCTTCGATGACTAAGTCAGGGAACATTCCTTTTATGAGAGATCAAGAGAGATTCAGAGTTTCTACAAGTGAGAATACTTATTATTTTTGTCTAAAGGTTGGTGGGGGGGTATTTATAGGAGAAGGGTGGTCATAAAGATCTTTTAATGAATCAGACCATTCTTACTTTACCTCTCTGATTGAGTTACATTTAATGTTGTGATTCTGTTTCACCTACATTCTTGATAGGGGTCAGAGGATGAAGTGGCAGGAGATCAGGGATGGGAAGTGCATTGAATGCTCTCTTTCTATTACCAACCTGTTTTACTTGTAGTTTTGAGGGCAGGATGACACCTGGTCAAGAGTGGGCGGTGCATTTAATTGATCTTACTCCTTGCCAGGCTGTCTCATTTAATGTCCTGCTATAGCAGATGCTTTCGAGTCACGGTGATCGGGTCGGTGATCAGACTACCGATCACTAGCCCAACTCTGAGATCGGGTTGGTACACGCAGACGACATGATCCAACAAAGCCACGTGGTCTTCTGGTGGGCTCGGCTCATAGTGATGGTATGCTCCATCAACAATAGCCCCTCAACTCTCTAACTTAAGGAGCCGACCTTGGTTGGGGAGTTGCTTTTTTATGTGAGCCGAGCCTATGTTTTTTCTTCTTTTTTACGGATCGGGTCGTATAGCCCCCAATTCCGTAACCGAGTAGGCTCCTTGAAGACGCGCCAGGGTTTTTGAATTTTTTGGAGATACTTGAGTAGGAGTGATGTGGCGCTTGTCAATTGGCTGTGCAGGAGTGCATTTAATGGTCTTTGGCAATGGGCTTTTCGAAGGGTCGCGTCGCTCCATGTCGCCGTCGCTTCAGCTAACTATTCGTGTGATGTGAGCACGTGTAGGCATCGTGGCAAAGTGCTAAAAAATGGACGGTGGCGATGGTCGGGCGGTGGAAGGGGATTTTTCAGTTCTTCATTTTTCTGCCATTGCTGCCACACCAAAGCTCTGAGCGAGTCTGTGCGAAGGAACGAGTTTTTTGTCGTCATTTTTTCTGGCAAGGGAAATTCCTGGTAAGTTCTGCCTTCCTTCCTTTTTCTTTCATTTCCTTCCTCATCCTTCTTTCTTTCCCAGAATATGTTTTTGGGATTGGTTTTCTCTGGGTCTAGTGTGTTGTTGTAGTGTTTGTCGATTTTTTCTTGGTTTGGTATGGTTTTATTCTTAGATTTCAACCCTGTCCCCCACCTGGTTGTGTTTGAAGTGTTTAATCAGTAGAACGATGTCAAGCCGATCAGACATGTCTGAGGCAGCCGACTAGATGGGGGAAGACATGCCCATTGGTCTTGGTGGAAAATTTGAGTACCGTCGGGTTGGGGGGGGCAGCCGAGGCGAAGTAAGTACTGCTAAGCACGAAGAAGTAGGTACTGCCGATCAAGGCGATGTAGGAGGTGCTGAGCAAGGTGATCTGGAGGATGAGGGAGGAGTCAGAGAGGAAGTCACAGTGCTTGTACCAGGCTCTAGTGGCGGGATAGGCAGTCATGTGGGTGTAGAAGAGACCGAGGATGGGTGGTCAGCTGATGAGCATCCGAGCACCATGACCTGACAAAAGTTTTGGCGGTTAAGAGGGGAATATGCCATACCAAACGGTGTAAGGCTCCGAGCACCAACCAGGAGGGAGAAGCCGAGCACGCCCCCCCTTGGCTGGGTGACATTGTGTGCCGACATGTTTAAGCAAGGTGTTCGGCTACCACTACTCCATTTATACAGGAGTGGGTGGCTCGGCTCGGTGTGGCCCCACATCAGATGAACCCCAACGTATACAGGACTATGGTAAGCGTACAGGCGTTGTGGCGACGAGTGCATGGTTCAGAGCCGACCATAAATCAAATGTTGCATTGCTTCTTATTGAAGAGGAGTCCATATCAGGTCGGCTTCTGTTACCTTCAGAGTGCAGTGGGAAAAATGATAGAGAGCAACCCCTCATCTCAAAAGACCTAGTAACCGCATTGGTTCTACGCCTAGGGGGCATGGGAGTTCCCAGAAGGCGTCGAGCCAAGGCAACCCAAAGTTCAAAGGCGGTTTCGAATGCCTGGTCTGATTTGGTGTGTCAGACCCCTTCCCTTAGGGTTTTTAGTCTCCCTTTTTGTACGTTATTTATTTATTTATTTATTTTCGGGGGGTGGGGGCTTTTTCTTCTTTGTTTTGTTTGTTTGTTTGTTTTTTTAGAATTGTCTAACACATGACCAATGCAGTAGAATTGGAGCGAGCCAACCTATCCGCTACCGAGCAAGAGCAAGTTGAGGAAGTGTTGGCGTTGCCGAGCACTGAGAGAGCGGTAGACATTCTTCTAGCAAGCGAAGGGCTAAGTGACTCAATAGGTAAGTGACTGCTTTCCCTTGCACTTATACTAGGTGGTGGTGAAGTGGTGATTAACTTGATTGTACTCAAGGATGAGGCCAAATCGAAATGACCCCAGCATGCAGGCGAGATTTATGAAAATGGCCAAGGAGACGGTCAGTGGGTCGGCTGGGGCTGGGGGATCACAGCCTCCTCGGACGGGGGGGTCGCCTCATATGTCCGTGGCTAGAAGCCAAGGTGCAAGTGTGGTTGCTACACCGGCCATAGTGGGGCCAAAGAGGCGAGCTAAGGAGGCTTCACCTCGGGACACAGGAAAGAGACGTGCCGAGGGTGAACCGAAGCGGGACATGGGGAAGCGACCAGTAAGCTTGGCTGCTTCTGATTCAGGAAAAAGGGTAAGTGTGGATCCTATGAGTGGTCCACTGGAGCCATGGGTGGACGGTGAATTGGCACTAGAATCCATTCGGTCCCTACACATGTCGAGACCGAAGAATCTGGGGATGTGGGGGCAATGTTTGTGCCTAATAAATCACGGCCGTACACTGACCGAAGGGGCTTCCTTTCTCGGCCCTAGCACCTGCTCATGAACAAAAACGCGGCGTTCCGTCAGGTATTTTTGCCTTCTTCAAAACATAGGAAAAGCGGCGAAGGCATAATCATCTCGGCCTCGATCGCAGCATTGCAGGCCGAGGCCGAAGGACGAAAAAGACACGGCCGAAGAGATTAGAATCAAATCAGCCGGGGCCCACATTTCATTTAATAAAGTAACGCCTTTGACTAGCAAACCCACTAGCTGCAAAGAGGCATTTAATGCACGAGGGAAGAGGGGAAGTGACTAACGTCAGGATTTGGCGACAGAAATCAGAATGGTTAAGCACAGACATTCTTACAAAAATTCTTACACCTTGAGAGATTAGGTCACCAGCTATCAGAGCATTAAATGCGTCCCCACGGCCAGAAGCGCAGAACCCACGATCAGGGCGGCGGCCGAGATTTACCAGGATTTATGGGGTCACACCACCATGCTTCACGATCCCAAATGTCGATTGGACTACCCACTTGCTCTAATCAGGCTCCACCATGCAGATTTTCAGCCTGGATAACTCATCCAAGAGCTCTTCCTATAAATACCAAGCTCAAGCTACATTCAAAGGGTTCAACACCAAACCAAAAGCTTCCCACGGAGCAAATTATATTTTCCTGTAATGCACTTTCAATACCTTTACTTGCTTTCCTAGGAGTAGTATTAGATTGTAAGGAAAATGCATTCATCAATATATCATACGACCTTTGATTTTCAAGGCGCTGGAGCACCATCTCTGTTACTCTCTCATTCACCCCATATATCATACGACCGTCGCTCCCTGAGCAACGCGCCGGAGTACCGCCCAAAACCCACCATCAACACCACCATTAAACGGCCTGACGGCCGAGATCAGTTCCTCTCTCGGCCATAATTGTTTGATCAGGAGTTGAACTCAAACAGGCGCACCACTTAACCATTTCATCCACATCACCATCTCGACGCACAGTAGACCGTGCTGGCACGCCCGCGCACAGCCGCACCGCTTCCAAAAGAAGGACGTCACGTGTTAACGCATATCCCCTCGGCCCGGAGCACCAGGCCGTGAGATTTGCGCAACCGACATGACCCTTTTCTAGCTAGTTTGCTGTTCGGCTGACATTTGTATTGCCTTGGTGTAGGCTACCTTCAAGCTCTTTGTCGCTGCTCAAAACGTTGCTGCTCACCATGATTTTGATTGAGGCAAGAGAGACAAGCAACCCGTAACTGTGGCTGAGCTGAACAGGACCATTGGGGAAAAGGCGAAGGTGGATGAGGAGCTATCACTGGTGCAGGGTCGGCTAGATGCAGAGATGAAGAAGAACGCCGAGCTTCTGTCGTCGGTAAATAAGCTGACTGCAGACAAGCGTATCCTAGGCGCAGAGCCGTCCAAGTCTCAGGCGGAACTAGGTGAGGCCAATCGAAAAATTGAGGCGTTTGCATCAGAGCTGAGGTTATGCTATGACAATGCAGTGAAGGACTATGTAAGGTCGGCTGAGTACCAGGATAAACTTGCTGCGCAACGAGTTGAGGGATATTTTGACTTAATTGAGAAGGTCGGGGAGAAGTATCCTTCTTTGGACTAGAATTTTCTCGGCGATGAAGTGGATGAAGTCGAGGCTGGGGCCGACCAGGGTGGGGGGATGGACGTGGTGATGGGCCCGGGTTCCGAGCCGGTGATTCAAGTAGCCGAGCCCCCAAGCCAAGGTGGCAGTGGCGTAGCCCATGCATCCACCGAGCCGTTTGCTGACCCGACCATTCCAATCGGGGCTTCAGATCCTGAGGCAGTGATAGCCATTCCTGATAGTGCTGCAAATGTGTAGTTTTTTAGGTGTGTTTTTTTTTTTTTTTGTGACCGACATGTAGGTGTTTTTTGGAACAATTGAACCTATGATCAGCTCAGCGTATGTTTACGTGCTCAAAGTTTGGTAGCTTGTGTTAACCGTTAGTGTGTTTATTATTTTCACTCTGCAAGTACTTAGTTAATTTCAGAGTCTTTATTTTTAGTGATCATGCATGTGCGTAGTTGGTGTGAGCAGAGCCAACCAGAGGTTATAAAATGGTTTGACAAAAAAAGTAACAAAATAAAAGAACAAAAATAACTACAACAAACAAGAGGAAACAAGGCGCAAACTTTACTGTCGGTAAGCAACTACATTAAGTTCCAAAAAGTGTGGTTACAACGGCGCCAAACTGAGCACAGCACTGGCTCAGGTAGTCCCGATACCTTGCTAAAGCTAGGGGGAGGGTATTAAATAGGCGATACATGATGACAAAAATAGGTGGTCTATGACAAGGTCCCGCACTGCTACCTAAGGATAGTATTTCCTGAGGTGCTCGGCGTTCCATGGATGAGGCAACTTCTTGCCATTCAGCTCAGTGAGTCGATACGTGCCTAGTCGGGCAATGTCAAGGACTTGGTAAGGCCCTTCCCAATTAGCCCCCAGCGTGCCAACGATCCTATCCTTGGTTCCGAGCAGCACTTTACGGAGGACCAGGTCGCCAGGGCGAAAGTTGCGGTGGATACACAAGAATACAGAGTAGATATGGAGGGGTTATTTTATAATATTTTTTTAATTAAAAAAAAAAAGATATCCATGAGAGATGTATTGGCCAACTCTGATGGACAGTTAATGTGCCACGTCAGATATTACTATAATAAATCTAGTACCACATCCCTATAAATACATGGGATTAGAGCACCAGAAGACACATATAAAGTCATCAAACACACTAGTGGTTCTCAACATCTTTGCGAAATTATTGATTTCACCATCATCTTCATGTGCGATTCATAAAACCTAAGACATAGAGGTGTTCCTTCGAGTTTGGGTTAACTTGACAACACATTTGCACTTTCGAGTTTGGGTTAAGTTTCACTATCTGGATCCAATATATTTAACATTTGGAGAGCACATTGTGCCTTGTTTTCAAGGTAGGAAAGCCTAAGACATAGAGGTGTTCCTTTTTCGGCCACAATCGTTTGACAACTTCCACATCCATCACATCACCAACACAAGTTGTACGTTTGGCCTTCTACAGCGTACTAGCACGACCACATTTATTTCAACTAAGTACGTTGCAAAATAGGTTGTAAATTATTTTAAGTCACCATTTTTGGCGCTCCTAGTGGCACACTATAGTGCTAAATTCATCATATTTTCATGCAAGTTGAAGCCACTCACAATTTAAGAAGTGATCTGAGGCAGAAACCCATATGGGAACACCAATCACATTTGGCCAACCGGGACCGAACGCAAGTGGTTTGATGACAACCACTGTTCTTGAAACAAAAATAAAAATTAGATTAAGTGGTTTGATGACCAATTGGGCACGGCAGTGAGCCTGCCTCCTTGCACCTAAGTTCGAACTTAGATTAGATTATTTAAGTCCATTCAATTTTTAATAAAAGGTACTATTTAATAAGGTATTCCATAAATAAAATGAAATAGTTATTTACACTAACACGTCCTATGAAATTACATGCAAACCACCTGAGCTTTTATTAAAAAAAATTTACAGAACCCATTTTAGTTGATTATTCGTCTAAAAATTGATGATTTTATATGTACAAATATCTAGGCAAAGTTAGCCTTTGAGATTAGATTGAACATACATTCATAGAAGTTCATTTTGTCATTTGCATAAGTTATTTTGTATGAAATTATCAATTTTTGGACTAACAATCAACAAAAAGGGTTTTATGAAAACAATTTGAAACCTCAAGTGGTGTTCGTATAATTTTTAAAATCTCAAGAGGTTTTGTGAAAATACTGAAAACATCAAAGGGTGTTAGTGTAAATAACTAGAAATAAAAAATTTGTCATTAAAATACATTAATGTTATTTACCTAAATATTGTTAATTCTTATGCATGTAATTGTTGTCCTAAATGCGGAAAAAGTTATGTGCCTAACTTTTAACATGGGTGGTCCTTGCCTATGACAAAAATGTCCACCGTCCAAAGAACTTAAAAACCGACTTCTTTGTTGGTTCATGGTCCAGCAAGGTAGGGTCAATCAAGTCAATTAGCTCAACAACCACTTCATACTTTTCAATTGCTTCGTTATTCAAAGAAACATCAAGAAAAAGGAAGAGAAAATGCCTTTAATAATTTGTTTATCTTACTTTACTTTTTTTCTTTTTTTCAGTTTTAGCCACTTGCCATGTGCGCCAATGCTTAAAGAAACGACAAAAGAAAAGACATCTAGGCATGGGATATTTCGTCCAAAAAAAAAGGCATGGGATATTACACTCTTCACCCAAATGGACCAATAATTCACAATTTCTACCCCACCTTAGGGATCTTGTCACCATCCTTGCTGTTGCTGGCCAACTAGTTTTGGGCATACACAGTCCACAAACATAAAGCACTCTATTTGAGCGCAGGTGTTTTGGTGTTTGTGTTGTATGTGCTTGTATGTCTACAACGTCCTAGAGTTTTATTCTGTCCAAAAACGAAAAAAAAAATGTCATAGAGTTTTCATTTAATCACAATTTATAAGATAAATTCTAAATACTAAATGCTAAATCCGAAGAACTTAAATCTTAAACTAGTCTTTTTAGGAGTGTTTTTCTAAAGGCTACAAGTGCTTTCTAACAACCAAAAACGCTTGAGACAACATTTGACAGAAAAATTTAGAAGTGTTTCTATGTCATAAAAGCACTTTCTAGAGAAGCACCTACTATGTGTTTATTTAGGAAGCACTCCCAAGTACTTTTCCAGGAAGCACTTCGATTTCTTATTATCAGGGAAAAACGATCTTGACTTGTAGACGAGTGGTATCAGGTTCGAACCCCCATAACACATTGGTAGTGTGTGTCACTGGCAGACCTACGTAGAGATCATGTAGGCTACAATAAATAGAACATTTTGGCAATATTTTGCATTTTCAGCCCAATATTTTGCCTGTATAGCCCCCAGTTGGCTCACTATCAAAGCTCAAAATATCATGCCAGTTTAAGAAATGACTTAGTTTGTCTCCCATCCCACGCGTATTTTGTGTGATCTTTCATAAAATAATAATATAGTTATATAAATATATAATATTACTACATAAATAAATATTATAATATTATATATAATATTTATGCCCACACTTTCACCATTTGCTGGGTCCACCACTGGTGTGTGTGTGTGTGTGAGAGAGAAACCATTCTCTCCATTTGTAGTTTAGACTATCACTTGTATTAAACAAACAAAAAACACTTTATTTTGGACATAAGCACAATACAAGCACCAAAACTTAATTAACATAAATAGTATCGTTTATGCATATTTTCATAATTTTATTCTACTTATAATTGTTATTTCTAGAATTTCATGATTTTAAGCGTTTGTGTGTATTTGTCTAAGACAAATAGACAGCAATAATGTCATTTTGTATAAGCTATTTTACTGACTCTAGCGACATCAAAACATACGTCCTTGTCCGCGGGTCGGATAAGGAAAGTGTTTGAATTATAATAGGTCATGAATTTGTTCCCATCCTAGTGTATTGGAGGAAAAAAGAAGACGGAGTTTATGTGTTATGATGTTACACTTTTTACTTTGTCATTATGTGAATAGAGGCTTTGCTAACTTACGGTAAGATACTAGCACGAGTACAAAACATTACTTGTGTGGCATGCAGAAACTTACCATATTCTACCAAGTCTACTCCTTCTTTCCTTCCATAGGCATTTCTTAAAAATGGTCAATATCGCAAGGGGATTGTAGCTAAAGTAGTTACAAATTACCCCTGCATTGGAGGCCACAAGAAATTTTATTTTATTTTTTCAACAATAAAAAGGGGTGATCATAGAAAAGGGCCTAGGTAAATGGGTAATGAGGCTTAAATGTCAATTGTGAGGGCCTGAGGGTTGCTCTAGGCTACAACCCAGAGGAGCCGTAGTGTATTTGGTAACAAAGATGTCTATAGGGCACTCTCATGTATGCAAGAATTCTATAGTGAGGGCCTTATATATAGTCTTTAGGTGAGGCCCTATCTCTTAATCGTTGGATCAAATTGGTTAGGTTAAGTGATAGGACCTCACCTAAGGGCCATATATAAGGCCCTCAATATAGAATGACTTTGCATGCATGCATGCATCTAAATTCAGTTAGCATATAAAAAATGATGTGGAACATATGGTTGAAGCAATAGAAGAGGCGTTGGAGCATCGCAAGTGCAAAGGTAAAATCGGAAAGCTGCAAGTTTGGGCCCTTAGCTTGGATTTGGGCCCATGACTTGTCGTTTCGAAGAGAACGATATCATGAGTAAAACCCATTTCTTTGCTAGGATGTAAGGGCTTTTTCGGGCGTTCGAGATCGTTTAGTAGCTCAAAAATGCGTTTGAATATTTTGCTAGTTTTTGGAAACTTTTGTTAATTTCCCTTTTTATTTCCTTTTGGATTCCTAGGGTTTCTAGGAGTATTTAAACTAATTTTAGCATGTGGCTAGGGCATCATGTTATCATTCTAAAGTTCAATAAACTAGAGGTTTTCTCATATCTGGTAGATTTCAGGCTATTGGTTCTCTTAGGCTAATTGTTTGATTGCCTCCATATTGGCACACTGCGTTAAAAAAACCTCTCACTAGCATAGGGCGTAGTTCTTGTAGGAGGAGCTTGTTTGTAAGTGCTTATGTAAGAAGCGTGTTTGCTCATAGCCTCTTTTGTTAAAAGTATGTTAAAGTTTTTATAAAAAGGAATCAAGTGCTAACTGGAAAAAACACATGCTAAGGTCTTCTCAAGCTAGCACTGAAAAGTGCTTTTATAGTCCAGAAACACTCATGTATGGGAGTGATTTTGAAAGGGCTAAAAATATTTTCTAACAACCAAAACCGCTTCTTACAGTGTTTGTCAGAAAAGTTAAGAAGTGCTTCTAAAGAAACACCTGTTATGTGCTTCTTAAAAAAAAAAAAAGTACTTGAATTTCTTATGAAAATTTTGAATGTTTTTATAATAAAAGCGCTTATGAGCATAAATACTTCTTAGAAAAACAGTCCCAAACTATGTCATAAGTTGAAAGTGCTTCTAGTCATTCTAAAAGTAATGTCAAATATACAAAGAGAGAAAAAGAGGGTGATGATATATGGTTATTAGAGAGGAAGGGAGAGTAGAGAGAAAATTGTGGAGAGATTTCTTATTTAAATTTTATTAAAATATTTTTTTTTTTAATACAAGTAATAGTAATGTCAAACATACAAAGAGAGATAAAGAGAGTAATGAAGATGATAGTTATTGGAGAAGGAGAGTGGAGAGAAATTGTGAAGATGTTTCTTATTTAAATTTTATTATAAATAATTTTTTAAAATATAAGCCATAGTCTAAATTATAAGGGAATGGGGGTTTCTTATACACATCACTTAGGTGTCATAGGAGTTCGAACCTGAGACCACTGGTCTGCAAGTCAAGGCCCTTTTCCATTGGGCTAATTCTCGTTGGCTATTAAAAACAAATTTTAATGAGGGTAAAATTGGTAAAACATGGATATAGTATAACAAATGCTATATTTCTTCTTCAGCAAAATTATAGCAATGGTCCCTCAAATAAGACCCCACTTTACTTTTCGTCCCTCAACCCCACAAATTGTTATGGTCGTCCTTCAATTAGATATTGTGTTGCACTACTCGTCCTTTCCGTCAATTCTGTTAGTTTCTTCTATCAAAATTGATCACACGTAATGCACGTGACATTTACTACCCTCACCATTTCTCAGCCCAGTCGCACGCTACCCCCTCCCCTTACCTCACCAATGCAGCCAAACAACAACAATTCAAGAATGCAAAAGAGAAATCGGCGCAAACCTTCCTATTCTTCTATCCATCACTTAACCCCACCACTATCCTCTGCCTCTCCACCTGATCCCACTCCCCAACCCACACTACAACCTACTGTACCCCCAAATTTTCCACCTTTATCTAAAAACTTTGTCACACTCATGCCTACAATATCACCATATCAACCACCCTTTTTGCAACAGACATCCAACCCCATCCCCCATTACCAACCCACCTACAGCTTGACTCCAACACAATCAACAGCTAACATCCCCACAGCCCCTGGCCATATTTACACATCTCCCACCCCATTACACAGGCCCAATCCCACCACCACCTCACAATTTTTTTCCCCAACCGCAAATGAAAACAATTATACTCGATTTGGACCGATTCAGGGCATGTTTACGTATCAGTAATGGAGAAAGTAAGGAATCAGAGAATTTAGGAATCGGGGAACTACTGAATCGGTATGGGAAGAATTATTCCCATTAAGCTGTTTACTAAACATATGGAATTAGCAAAGGAATGGGGTTGATTCCCATTGTTATTGTTTACTAATTTTCATGAATCAGAATCCAAATTAATTTGATTACTAAAATGCCCCACACATTTTCATCACAACAAATATATAATTCTCAAATTCGCTAAGGAGACCAAACTAATCCGATAGCAAACTAGTAAGGCGGTGTAAACATGAGGAATCAATATGTTCAACAAGATGAACAGCAAGAGGCCAGTTCAATGATAATGTTAATAACACCTTTGTCAAGATCCAATTTCAAACGAAAAAATAAACTCCAATAAATATATATCTTTCACCTACGTAACCAGTAAACAATCAAATAATAATAACCTGCATAATCTTCATACTACCAAAAATATATATATATATATAATCTCCACAAAAATATTTATCTATGACCGTACTATGTTTTGTGATGAATGTGAAGACAGAATATAGAAGAAGATAGATAGATAGAATGATTTGCTTAGCACAAGGCGTTGCTGCTGCTTATGGGAGGTTGTGTCTGCAACGATAACGTGAAAATGAAGTTGGAGCGTCTTGGAACTTCTTGGCATGAGTTTTTATTTTTTTTAGGGTTTGGGGTGTTTTGGAATTATGGTAAAGTAGTAAAGGTATTTTTGGAAGTTATTAAGAGAAAACAGGAATGGGAATCGTATCGACTACTCCCCCCTAAGTGATCTGATACCCAGTTTTGAGGGGATGTGATTACGGATTTTGAGGTGGGGCCCACTTATTTTTTTGTTCCTGATTGCAAGTAAACGCAGGGGAAGTCAGGAATGGAAATCATTCCCTTTCCTCCCATACCCATTACTGATACGTAAACATGCCCTCAATGGGGAAGACGTTGGCTGGGGGGTTATGGTAGTGGCAGTGTACTTTTTATTTAAATAATTTATTTATCTAATAAATATTTGATATGAATTTTCCAATTTGCCCTTAGTTTTAACAGAAAAACTAATAGAATTGACGGAAAGGATGAGTGGTGCAAAGCGATATCTAATTGAAAGATGACCATAACAATTTTTGGGATCTAGGAACGAAAAGTAAAGTTGTGTCTTATTTGAGGGACCATTGCTATAATTTTGCTTCTTCTTCAGTTTGAGGAAGCAGGGTCACATTGTGTGTAGAAGAAGTAAAGCAGTTTATCCTAATTACATCATAATAAGTCACCTACACAAAATAAGGAAAGAAATCACCTAGATCTGGGTTTGTGTCTACTTGATGAGGCTCTCGATTGGCTTGGCTCTGTGTTGGTGGATGACCTGCTGCTGGGGTTGTCTAAACCTTGTATGATTAGTGTTGAAATACAACGAAGGAAATGTTAAACTCATTAGCCATTTCAATTATTTTTATCAAATCTTTTTAACCTATTTGGCTAGTTATGACTACTACTAAAAAACTTCTTGATGAATGTAGCCGTAAAAATTTGTTTTGATCTTTAGAGGGGTATTTTTAAATTTTATTTTGTTTCATAGAAAAAGGTTCATCCATCCGAGGGAAAAAAGTTAACTTAAAGAATATTTTAATGCTCATAAGTTTTTTTTTTTTGACGAATTTTAATGCTCATAAGTTGAATACAAGGGCATGCTTAAACAATATCTTGCCTTTGATTAGCTATTAAGTTTAATGATATTGTGCTTCCAATGTTGGAAGATGTACTAAGTTTGAAGGAATTTGAATCCTCTGTTATGATTTGCTTGACTTCTTTTCTCCATGTGACATCTCATTAAAATTTAATCCGAAGGATTCAAGTTATACACATCATCTTTAAAATAAAACATCGATTTCCTAACGGGAATCATGGTGAGCTTGAAATTGGAAATTGATTAAAAGGATTCAATTTAATAATGTAAAAACGAACGAAGGGAGATCAATATGCTACCATCTCGGCATATTGGTAGTTTATTAAAAAGATTCAATTCAATTGTGAAGACTGACATCTCAGCTGTTGCTATTCAATTGTGAAGACTGACATCTCATTCTAATATAAATTCGCATAATAAACTCCAAACCCAAACTTAACCCGTGTCATTGCACATAACCACAACATAAACAAAATGAGTGAGTGCCCAAATTCAATTTATGTATAAGCAATATTTGTTGGAGAATTAATTGTGAAACCTTTTTTTTTATATATACAAGTGATAATCTACTTTAAATTAATCTAAATTATGAGAAGGGGGATTCGAACTTGAGTGCAAATGGGAAACACATCCGCTTCAGCCAACTTGGCTAAGCCCATGTATACATAAATTGTGAAACTTTTAAGAGATGCATTTGAGATGTATTTATACATTACAAATTGTAGGTGAACCTTGGTACATAAAAGGTGTTTAATCAACTGCCAACTAGAACTAGTATCACATTTATGCAAATGGTTGATGATCAAGTCCATGAATACATCAGATCCATTCCATGGATGAACTCATGTTGGGTTTCAACTTAAAACGAAAATTAATAGATGGAACGAAAATAACAATTATTTAAATTATTTAATCACAGGAAATTAATTGATCTGACCATACATTAGCTAGGTATATTTGTTGAGTGTGTATTGTCCTAATAGTTTGATTATTGCTTTTTTGTTCTCTTTCTTTTTTCTTTTTCTTTTTTTGGCCAAAATAATAGTTTGATTTCCTTATTAACGATATAAAGGGAAGGTGATTGAGAACTTATTAAGTTGATCCGTAAGCCAATCCCTGCCCATAAATGCCTTTTTTTTTTTGGGCACCAGCTAGTCTATAAAGTTCAAGTGCATTCACGTTAATGGTAATTTTAACTTCTTTTTTTATCAACGAAAGATAAGATATTCGAACTTGAAACATCAATGAGCCAAGAGTATAATAAGTCGGTAATTTCAAACCTTTATAATTCCTTGGGATGCATATACTCATAGGTCAAGAATTTTCGAGCATATCCCTATTGAAAGAATTTTCTGTTTATGATAGAAAACCCTCTCTCGCAGGCTCATCACATCAAAGGAAGTTGATGCTGAAAAATGAAAAATGAAAAAATGCAAAAAAAATTGGTAAACACGTAATTTGGTAATGGACCCATTTCCCACGTCGCCAGAAACATGGCCTACCTGTTTGAAGACAGCAGCAGAATAATTTTACTCCCTCAGCTACTTCCTTCCACCGAGGCCGGCCTTAGCTTTTATCTCCCTCTAAAACTCAGACACACCAAACATCTCTCAACCAACGAGACTTGGTCTTTCAATTCACTCTTGCCCTCCTCTTGTCCAAATCAAATCATCCACTTACATTTTCCATAATCTCCAACGTTTGCATCTGCAACTTCCCATTAAACCCAGAATTGGATCTTCCTCTACCTAACCTTTTAGGACCACATATGTCCATTATTTTTGTGTGTGGTTGATTTGAATTTCCTATTTATTCTACAATTCTAGCCCTGTTTCTTGTCATTTCCTATGTTGGATGTGGAGATTTTTTTTAAATGCCTAGAGTCTTTGTTACGTTTGAAGTTCTTTAGAATCTAGACTTTTCCATGTTTTTACATCAAAAGTGACATGTTTTGTTGGTTTCTGCTGAATCTGATATATGTGGTCTGAGTGTGATTTTCTGGCTTTCTTGAGATTAAAGTCTTAACAAGGAGAATGGGAGTTGAGCTTTGTTCAGATAACTCTAGCATGGGTGTGAGCCCAAGGATTTCATTCTCTTATGATCTTTGCCAATCTGATGTTGCAGCTGTGGAACAACAACAGCACCACCATCCTCCTCTCAGATCTAATTCATCATCATCCTCAACAAGAAGCATGAATTCAAGCATGGAGTTTGATTTCTGCGTCGTCCACGAGAGCTTCGAGCAGGAGTCTTCCTCCGCAGATGAGCTTTTCTCTGATGGGAAAATGATTCCAAGTGAGATCAAGAAAAAGTCTGCTCACCCAAAACTGCTGGATCAAAATATTGTGCCTCATCAACATCCTCCACTGCCAACAGCGGCAGCAGCTGATCCACGTGACGAAAACACAAGTAGGGCGAAAGAGAGCGGTAAAGAAAGCAAGAACATGAGCTGCAATGAAGCTGATGAGAAGCAGAGTTCCAAGTCTTTTTGGGGGTTCAAGAGGAGCAGCAGTTGTGGTAGTGGATATGGCAGAAGCTTATGTCCTTTACCACTTTTATCAAGAAGCAATTCAACTGGTTCTTCATCATCATCAAGTGCAAAGAGATCAGTATTTTCCAAAGAGGGTCAAAATCAGAAGCAGGCTTCACAGCAGAAATCTGCATCCAAGAAGCTCCACTCATCATCACAATCTTCTTCAACTTCAATGAATTATCAAAAGCCTCCATTGAAGAAGGGCCAATATGGATCATATGGCAATGCTGCTCCATTTAATCCTGTGTTTAATGTTCCTACAGCTAACCTATTTGGTTTTGGATTAATCTTTTCAAATGGAAAAGATAAGACCAACAAGAAGAAGTGATGATATGTGTATTGGCATTCAAGGATCAGTTCATCTTATATGGGAAAATAAAGTTTTTTTATTTATTTTATTTTCTACATTTAACTTGTTGAATTTTATGTGATTGTAAATTAAGAGTAAAGGGCTTTGAAGAAAGAAGACAAAGAGATAAAAAGATTCACCAATTCAAGGGAGGGACAAAGGCATATGTATGATTCTAGCCACATGCTTTGGAAGGGCTAAAAGACAAGGTAACCATAGTTTTTCTTGGTCGTCCCACATGGTGTTTTCCCTTTTTCTGCATTATTTGGTCTTTGTTCACACATTTGGTTATATGCTGTGGTTTGGTTTTTGTATTTTCTTTTCTATTTTCCTGCTTGCTCTGTTATAGCAGAAAAGTAGAATTATTAAGAGAGAGGTATGATCTTTTGACTTTGAAAAGCGATTGGCATGTTCTTTGAACTTGGTTTGGAATTTTATTTGTTTTAGCTGGTTGTTAATTTTGACTCCCATGGATTTTACAATATTTTTTGTGTGTACACACAACAAGATCTGGTATATGAATGCGTTTATGTTCATTTGTGCATTATTTTAGTCCCCTTTGTCGTAACAAGTCAATACGCACATTCAACCTAATTTATCCTTGTAATGATGAACATAACTAACAAAACTGTTACAATAAGGCAAAGACGGAGCTACGATAGGAACATCTGCCACATTTATTTATCTATGTTTCTCATCAAGTATATACAACTGTGACACATAAAAATCTTTCTTATCTGTCAACATGGTCCAACTCAGTAGAAATGGTCTTGACTTGCAGACTAGTGGTCTTAAGTTCAAACCCCCATAATATCTTAGTAGTGTGTGTGAGAGAAACCCTCTCCCTCGCTCTTGTAGTTTAAACTATCGTTTGTATTAAAATAAAATAAAAAATTATCTCATACCTAAGATCTATCTGGGGCATCTTGCCCCGCTAAATTTTTTATTTTTATTTTTTGAGAAAAGATGAACTTATTAATACTCATCAAAGTAATGACAAAGTTAGCATGTAAAAGTGTGATCTCGTTAAAACTTTCCCAGAGAAAATCATGTTGAACAGAGTCAGCATGTAAAATAATGACACAGTCTTGCGACACTAAATTGATTTTAAAGAAAAAATTGTAGGTTCAACTGTACATGAGCTATTATACAACTACGTTATTATCCATAGCCTTTGTAATTCACAATTTATTTATTTTTTGCGATATTTTACAATTAACCCTGGTTTTATGGAAAAATGCCTCGAGAACCGTTGCAAATGGGTTGCTTGGAAAATACTCTCAATCAAGATATTAACTTCTTGTGTTTGCTATTGTGTTGAAATTTTTTTAACCTTAAATTGTTGCTCGAAGATAAGCTATCCTGGGCAGCAGTTCAAGTTTCTTTTAAAGCCAGGGAAAACAAGTAATTCCAATAATTTCCTAGCCAAGAAAAAGAAATTCGATGAATTGTCAATGCATATATGGAGATACTATGAATTCAAGCCATTCACCATCATGTCCCATGGCAAGCCCTGTGAATGAAAATCTTTTGTGATTAGTTAAGAGGTGACATTTGCAGGAAGTGAGTGGATGAAAATTAAATATCAGTGAATGGGGTAGACTTAATCACTTCATAGTTGGTAGTGAAGATGAATAAATTTCAGTGACGACCATGACAAATTAAAGGCATTTTCATCTTAATACATATAGCATATTTATAAGAGATATTTAGTTATATACCCATTCTTACCACTAGTGTTATAGATAAACACTATACCATTTAATTTCTATAAACAAACCCAAAAAAAAACCCTACTATTGCCGGAAATTGGCCTTCATAATGTAGTCTCAAGCTTAAGAGATATGCCTGAGTTTAGGTCTCAAGATGATAGATAGTAGCTCAAAGGTCTCAAGATGTCACTTACTCGTAGAATGTTAAAAAATTGTTAGGAAAGCCTCGACTTGAAAGAAATTCTAGAATTTATTCTCAAAGATGTTGCTCTGAGCAAAAAATCTTGGCTTATGGTGTTCTTTTTTCAAATATTTGTAATTTGGTTCCTATCTTGATTAGATTGTACATCGTAATGTACGCATTGGAGCTTATTGCAAGAAAGTTTCATGGTTTAATGAATCAAAATTATTTCTTCCAAATTCAATTGAGATGAACACAACAATGTGTCAGTTGAATAAGATTTTATTTTGGGCTTGTATGTAGTGAAGGAAGTAGAGGTTTCACCCCAAAATCAATTGACAATAGGGTGGAGTAGTCCAACCCGTTATGAGCCCATGCTCTAGGTGTTTTAACTTTTCAATGTGGGACAAATACAACTTCATTGTAAGTTTTCATTCGTCATCCATTCATAATTGTCTTGGATTCACAACTCTTACACGTAAATTACTTGTTATGGCTTGACATACAACCAAGCTATAACTTGTACATTTTGTTGAAATTTTGACATTGGATAAATGGAGATTAAGTGAGAAAACACAAGTGAACACTCAAGAATAAATAACTCGTCAGTCTAAGGAACCTACCAAAGAGATAGAGCTAGGAAATAAGAAAAAATATCCTTCTATTTTAAAAGATAAAGGCTATAAAATTCAATTAAATCTGGATGTCTCATTCCATTAGGAATGAGGGGTTTAAATAGCGTGTTCATGCAACAACCCTCCATTAATAGGTTAATTCTCATAAATAACTATACATGTACCAAGATTTGGAACAATGCAAAAAAAAAAAAAACTCTCTCTATGCCCCTCTATGTCTTCTATCTCGGCAACCCGCCGCCCCACCACTCTCTCACTCATTTCTCTCTCTCTTCCCTCAGCCCGACACCCACAAAGCCAACCTTCACTCTCGGCAGCCCACCCTCCCACATCCACCACACACACTCTCTCACCAGTGTATTGTGGTAAGTGTACGAGAGTCACATAAAGATTTGTTTGATTTGTGTGTGTGTGTGTACAAAGTTACAAGGGTCTACAGACAAGCTCTCGCTATCAGTGTGTTGCTCGTGTTGGGTTTTTGCTTTTGGGTTATTTGGGAGTTGGGGAGGGTTGATTGTTCATCTTTTAAATTGGGGGTTTGAAGGTGATGGAGAATTCACAAGATTTATGCAACACAGAGGGAGATGTGGATGGAAGGAAGGTTGTGGCTTATACCCCAACTGAAGGGAAAATTTGGGGTAGGGATTTCTAAAATCCCATGAAGCTATGAGAGATCAAATCATTTAGCCTATGCATATCAAATATGAAATCAAATAAAGCGGAAGCAAGAAAATAGCTAGAGATTCATGCAAGTCTCAACTTAGGTCCCAATCTTTATAGGTCTATGAAAGTTTGCACCATTGACACTAATATCACATATTAAAGAGAAGGTAGAAAGTGAACATACCCTTGGAGCGAATCTTGAAACCAAGGATGGTGTTCAAGTAGAAGGAATGGTCCCTTAGTTGTTGATTCTCCACTTTGTTCTCCAAATAGGCATAATGAGGTTATGCTTCCCCAAAAAGTCTTCACCAAGGATGGATAAGAATATGAGAATAAGGAACCAAGATGAGAAGATGGGTGCTAGCCTCTTCTTCCTCTAGTTGGCCGGCCAAGAGAGAGCAAGGGAGGGAGATTTGATGTTTCCTCTCAACCTCAATGTCTAACTTGAAAAATGCTAAGGAAGTGTGGTGTTATGGCTATGAATATATAGACACATATTATCACACATGTGCCCCTAAGGAACCCATGTGCCACACCCGCCCTATCCTTGGCCTTTTTGGGCTACTTTGGTCTACCACATTAATCCCATAATATGTCACACCTTGCCTAAATCTGTAAGGTCCAAAATATTTAAGTCATGTAGGACCAAAACTAAAATTTCATAACTTTAATTAAATCATTAAACTAATCTAATTAGTTTAATTGGTTTTATGACTTAACAAATTAAATCATTAACTTGTCTAACAAGCATTGGTCCTAGTCAACCTTATGTTGACCGTTTCAAGTCTCGGATCAATGGTTTGACCTTTTGACTTTGACTTTTAAATTTGACCTTGACTTTGACTTTTGACGAAGCCACAAAATCATTTATTCTCTTTTAATTCTCAATCCATACCTTTTTGGTGTGCAATCTTATATGTTCTAATTAGCAAGGCCGTGGGTAAGAATGAGTTCTTCTAAATCGAATGTGAATTGTATCCCTCTATACAATTCTCCCTATTGGTGAAGGATAATTATAATTAGTCCTTACAGGGCTTCCACAAACATGAGTAACAACACCTAGCAGTATGTCATGGCTACCCAAGCTAAATAGAATTCATTTTAGAGAACCTAGTCAGTTTGTGATTACAATGCAATTCGGTCATTCTCTAACACAATACTCTATGTCGTGTTGTTGGGATATGGTTAACTCGTGTCAAATCCCTAACATGACATTTCTGGGTTATATGATTCAGTTGGATGTATGGCAAACATTCTTGTTTCAATTTTCATCCTTTACTTTGGCTAAAGATTTGACAAATCATATCTTCAAAGTATTCTCTCTTCTTATTAAGAGTAGAGATTCCTTGTTGTACATTCACATGTCTCTGTGCACATGCTGAGTATCCTGAGAAACACCTTTTGAGTCACATTCTTTTGATACAACTGTATGGTGCTCTCAAAGACAAATAGCTCATACACAAGACAATTGTGATGTCTCGGGGCTGAGGACTAATTTGCATTATCATAACTTAGAATTCTTTGTTTGACACTTGTGAGTAAGACTTCCATACAAGAATTCTTAAGTTAATCGCCTTCAGTAAACTCCATCTCTATAAAGCACCTACACACATGTCTCAGTATCTCTACTAAGAATTACTTGAGACTAGTCATCCTCCCAATTGAGCAAACATAGTGTGTACCAGTCTTTACGGTTCACCATTGTCCAATTAGTGATCCTATGACCAGGAACCTTTTTAGGATACGATATTTTTATGATGGAAAAGTCTCGTGAATCTAACTTCTTTAGACTGCTTTCCATTTATATCTTTATCCATGGACTTGTTACTTTGTGTACATTGTGTATCTTAAAGCAACATTCATGCCCTTTGATTGTATTAATTATATTATATCCTTAGAATATTCCATTTTTATATTGGCTTCAATGGCATATATCTAACACCAACAACATGTAGCTCTGAGTATTATTGGTGGTTTGGTTGTCCGGGGCCAATGTACAACTTCTTGGGTGGAGGTCAAGGTAATGAAAGAATAAATAAAAAAATCCCACAGGAAAAATCTGATGGGTTAGGGTGGGATTTGAAATAGGGTTTGGTATTTATACTTCTCAATAAAAAAATCCCACACAATTCCACATTTTTAAAAAATCAATCGAAATTAGCAAGTTTATGAATACCTTAAGACTTTTTGTTACTCGTTTAAAGTCTTGATTGAATACCACTAGATTTGGCGACTCTCTTTTAAAAATCTTAATAGTCTTAATGGAATACCACAAGACTTGTTTAGATTATTTAAAAGTCTTAATTGAATACCGCATGACTTGTTTATCCCAAAATAGTCTTTTAAAATCCCAATTGAATACATAATGTAAGTATTAAAAAACTTAACCTAGATACATGCTTGGTTTAATGTAAAACTAGATGTAATGAATGATTAATATCAATCTAATAGAAACTTTGAATAGGGCTGATTTTAATGAAGTTTAATCAATCATGTGATGAATGATCTATGAACTCTTTTAATTTCTTGGACCAAAATCCTGTATCATACGCTTCCGCTACGCAAACACTCGTCCTCAAGTTTACTCAGTCAAATTCAAGCCAAAGCGCAAAGTGTTGAATCCAAGAAAGCTAGCTGTCCACACATTGTCTTTTTCTTCAAGCTCACAAATAACTTATTTGTATAGTAAGAACAAAGGTTGGTCACTTCTTTAAGTTGAAATAATTTAAAGACATTTTCATTCAAACCACCAATAGGAACAGACGTGTTATTTGGAAAATCTGATTTGTTGAGACCATTATTTTAAATCGCATTTTGAAGCGCGCTATGACGCACATTATGTGGCGAGGTGCTCATATTTTTCATCAAGGCGTAAGTTTTGTAGAAATCCCAAATAGCTTACGATATCTGGGTAATAAAGTATCCTAAAAAGGAGGGCAATCAAGGCCTCATAAACTGTGTATATTGGCAGTGGCGGACCCACAAAGGCGCAAGGAGGTGCAGGTGCACCTCTTCTCGCCGGAAAATGCGTTGGAGATGCAGGAATTTGCCCCTTTGCTTGTGCCCACCAAGTGTTCGATTAAAAGCCTCAAAAAGGCTGTTTTGTTGCTGCTGTGTGAGACCCTGAATATTTACCTTAGATTGTTGAGCTCGATCTCACGATCACGTAGGAGAAAACGGTTCGTCAATTGGACCTGCACAACCAAAGTTATAGATTTTAGAAGATTTGGAAAAAATTTCACTTAAGTTGCAGACACAACCAGTCGAAGAAGAAGATGACTTGTGTTTGTAGTTAGAATCCTGTGCTTCTCAACTTGCATTCCTTTTTAATGTGGTCCACTATCAAGGCGCCATGTGTCAAATTTTAACTAGACCAAATTTAGAAATTCATTAAAAATTCATATGTGCTCCAAAAAATTCACCCAAAAATACCCCAAACTCATAATCACATCTACTTTTATCTTGTGACCTCCAAATCACATGTACTTTGGGTTAGATTAATTGGTATTGATTTTGGTTAGATTAATGGATGATTTCATATGAATTTTGATAGACTAATTGTGTAATTGGCATGCATTTTGTTCATATTTGATATTAATTTTGGTAAATAATTGTGTAACATGAATTTTGTGCATTTAATTTATATACAAAATAGACTATAGTTGATTAGGCTTAGACGTAAGGCTATTTTGTTATTATTATTATTTTTTCTGATGTTTTAGCCTTTTAACATTGCCCCTTCCCTGAAAAATTCCTAGATTCGCCAATATTGGTATTAATTAAAGAAGATAGTAAGGGAGCTATCACATCTCTTGTTATGTGTGGCGGATGAGGGCAATAGTTATGGTGGTGGGAATGCTACTAATAACAATTATGCTAATTTGGAGAATGACCATTTTCCATTATGGAAATATGTCACAAAGCTTGTGAGAGATGGAAAAGCCGGTGGCAATACTTCATTCCTATGCAATTGTTATCAAATGATCATAATCTAGAGTTGAGGCTCATTTGTTGAAAATTAAAGGGTATGGAATTGCTTGTTGCTCTAAAGTTACAAATGCTCATTTGATAGAGATGGAGAGAGTAGTAGAAGAATCGGAGTTGAGAGTGAAATGTATTTTTTACCTAGAGATGTTCCTTTACCCACCTTGAATGCTTCAAGCCGAGGCGATTTATGTAGTGGTAGTGCTTTTTGTTTGAGTTCAATTTGGTGTGACACAAGTACTAGTGACTCAAAGAAGAGGAAGACAAATCATGTTGAGAAAGCTTTGAACAATAATTTTAGAGAACAGTTAGATGGTGAGATTGCAAGAATATTTTATATGGCCGAGTTGTCATTTCAATTTCCAAGAAGCCCCCATTACCCGAATGCCTTTAGGATTGCTTGTCATAAAACACTTCCAAGTTACCTTCCCTCCGGTTACAACATGTTGAGAACTACACTTCTCCAAAAAGAGAAGAGTAACATTGAGGAGTGTTTAAAACCAATGAAGAGGACATGACAAAGTAGACACATTTTTTGGACACCATGTGTAGTCCAAACCCTCAATATTGCTGTAAAGAACATATGCTCACCATCTCCAATAAATGAAGGAGTTTATGAGCAATGTGGTTGGATTTCAATAATTTCTAGTGATGCTTGGTTACTTTATTATGGACCATAATAAGAGGTTGTCCATGTATAATGAGCATTGTAAGTTGAAGTTTCTCTCCATTGCCGAGACACGCTTTGCTTCTACAATTGTGATTCTTAAATGATTTAAGCAAGTGAAACAAGGCTTGGAGCATTAGTGAATAATGAGACATGTATAAAGAAGATGATGTAGCAAAAGCAAGAACGGTGAAGGAGAAAATATTGGATGATTACTTTTGGGCCGACATTGATTACATTCTTAGCTTCACTTGTTCGATATATGAGATGCTTAGATTGAGTGACACAAATATGCCTTGTCTTCGCTTGGTTTATGAGTGGTGGAATAGAATGATAGAGAAAGTGAAGACAACTATTTATCATAAAGAGCTCAACCAACCTATTCAAGAGTCAAAGTTCTTCGATGTGGTGCTTGAAATTTTGGTGGAGCGATGGACCAAGAGTACCACACCACTCCATTGCTTGGCACACTCTTTAAATCCTAAGTAAGTCTATTTCATTAGTAAATTGACGTTTGTCTTTATTATTATAATTTTGTATTCTTACTATCTACATTTAGGTATTATTGCAAGGAATGGCTTGATATGGGTCCTATCGTGTTCCTCCACACAATGACATTGAGATTACAAGACAGAGAGAGAAAATGTATTGAGAGATTCTTTCTAATGAAGTGGAGCAAAGAATGATATCAATGAGGAGTACCCTTTTTTCCACACCAAACGTCCAAACCATAGCCTTGAAGCTACTTGGACATCTTTGTTCCTTCTCATGTTGTGAAAAAAATTGGAGCACATATAACTTCATTCACTCTATTAGGAGGAACAAGATAATACTACAAAGAACTGAATAGTCTTTGTGCACAACATTCTTCGTAAGGTGAAAACCCAAATATAAGGAAGGTGAAACTCATATGAGGGATGTTGGAGGGGATGCATTTGATTCCATGGATATGGACAATGCCGGAGTGCTTGAGATTGCAAACATCTCTCTTGATGAACCGGAATTAGAGGCTATCTTATTTACCGGTGATGACAATGATGAATTATGTTAAAGATTTGGAAAGTGGTTTCTCAATGTTTTAATTTATTTTATGTTGCTTGTTTTATGAATTTCACAATCCTATGGAGACTTGTATTTTGTTTTATGCCTTGAACTTATGATGGATATTTATAACATGATAGATGAAATATCAATTTTTCTATTTATATTATTTTAATTGTCGTATTGGTGCCATACTTGTATCCTAATTTTTAAAAATTTGCCGTATCAGCACACTCGTATCCGTACGCATGCAACATAGGTGGAAATCTTCAAATCTTTCATCATTATAAACTTTGTTTGATGTTTGAATTCCTTTTCTTTATTACGCATGTGCCAATTGGTTTTATTTTTTATTTTTTATTTTATTTTTAGAATTAAGAAAAGATAACATGGGTAGTTATGTTCTATAAAAGCTGGACCTATTATCTGATTTTTTATTTTTTTTATTTTTTTTAAATATGGAAAAATGTGAATTTACCATATTATTCTCATTTAATTAATAATTTCAATTCTTAATGCTTGAATGAACCAAGGGCATTTTCTGGTATTTTGAATGTTTCACCATTCTCTGCCTTTTGCTTTATATATATAGATGAATACAATTTTCAAGAGAGAGACAAAAAATAGATAAAGAGGGTCACTTCAAAGAGAAAAGGGTTAATTACATTTAGTCACTCGAGTTTGGCTCAAAATCAAATTTGATCACCGCGATTTCAATTTTCCCGATTTGGTCACTGTATTTGCATTAGTTAACAAATCAAGTCTAATGTCTAACTCCATCAGTTTCATTAATTAAAAAATATTTAATATTAAATTAATAACAATTAACATTAATATAAAATTTAATATTTCAAAAAATATATATATAATATATTTGAAAAGAAAATTAATAAGATTAAAACTTAAATTATAAAAAAAACAAATAACCAGCCTCTGCCTTCGTTTCCCCCTTGTCATCTCTACCTCTGCTCTCTCTCTCTCTCTCTCTCTGTGTTTCAGGGGTACCAACAAGAAGAAGAAGCACCAGAGGAGGAGAACAAAGAAGAAGGTTGTTGTTAATTGTTGCTTAATCGTGGAATAAGAGGATGAGATTGGTGGGTATGAAATCGGATTAGAAAGGGAGAAATATGAAGAATGAGATTTCCACTCTCAGCCGCTCAAATCCCAAAATCCCACAAACTATCAAAACCCAAAGTCTAGGGAACAAACACAAACCAAAAAGAAAGCACCAGAGTAGCCATGGCCTCCTCCAAAGTACCCATATCTTCCTCCTCCCTATCTCCCATTTCAAAGCCCAGAATCCCAATCCAAATCTCCATCCCCAAAATCCCAACCCTCCCAAAACTCACTAAGTCCCAAATTCTCTCCCTTTGGTCGTCCCTCTCTGTCATTGCAACAACCTCACTCTCATAGGCCATCCTCCTTTGTGGAGGAGAGAGAGAAGGCAACCCTCCCAAAAAACACACAAACGCAGCCCTCTTCTCTCTCTCTCTCTCTCTCTCTCTCTCTCTCTCTCTCTCTCTTCCAACCCAGCCACGTCCAACCCTCATCCTTCCCTTCTCCGACGTAACCCTCACGCCAATCCAACCAAACCCCCACTAGCCTTGGCGATCTCCCCACCCAAGATCCGAACCTCACCACTGTCGATATCTCTCTTTGCGACCCCCTCCAACATTGAAGATCTCTTCTTTTTCTAATTTGCATTCTTGAGGCATAAGCCATTTTCCTTCCTTCTTATTATGGTTAAAACATTAATGGTATGTTTACTAATCCGAGATTGGATTAGGAGGAATTGAATTGAGGAGGAGTTGGATTGAGGAGAATTAGATTCCGGATTCCTATTGAAGTTATTTACTATACTATATGGATTGAGGGGAGTTAGATTCCGGATTCCTATTGAAGTTGTTTACTAAATCATATGGAATTGGGGTAGGAGTGGTGCTAATTACTAAAATGTTCTCGTTGTTAGGTTAAAGTAGATGACAACTTTGGAATTTTTAAAATTGTGTGAGGATATAATGGGTAAAAAAGATGAATTCCTACTGGGTTAGTTCTCCAGGAATTAGAATACCACTTCTCACCCAAGAATTGAATTCCTCCAAAATCAGGAATTCAATTCCTAATTTTGTGTCGATCCCACTTACTTTTCAATTCCTTAATATGAAGTAAACACAGGAATCCTCCATAGGTGGAATTCAATTCTTGATTAGTAAACACACAATAAGTAATAACATCTGGGTTTGGTTCTTTTTTTTTTTTTTCTTATTCATTAATGAATAATTGGGGTTAATTAAATTTGGGTTTGGAATTTTATTTCAATAGGAATGAGAAGTGCCCACCTAACGCAGTAGAATTGTGTTTTGGGTAGGTGTGTGAATCTGGTGGCTGGGCAGCGGTGGTTGGGTGGGTGGCTTAGTAATTCTGGGGTAGGGTTGCAAGTGGTTGGTTGGGGCTGATTAACTTTGGGGGTTGGGTTCTGTTTGTGCAGAGAGAGAGAGAGAGAGAGAAAAGAGGGCTGGTTCGTGTTTTTTTTTGTGTTATAATTTTTCTTATTTTTTCTTATTTTATTTTTTATTAGTTAACCTTATTTTTTAATTAATGAAACTAACAAAGTTAGACATTGGACTTGATTTGTTAGACATTGGAAGATTGAAATCATGGTGACCAATTTTGATTTTAAGCTAAACTACGGTGACCAAAAACATAATTAATTCGAGAGAAAAATTAGGAATTGTAGGGAGAGCATACCCTACCTCCACTTAAATCAATCACGTTCTTTCTGTCAATTTGGTGCTAAGACAAGAACTCATTACGAAAAATAATGGCATGGCTGGCTCTTTGTTTTAGAATTTTTAGAAATTTTAGAAATTTTTTGTGGACACTAATCTTTGAGAAAAACAAAGAAAGAGAAAGGGAAAGGTTGGGTATTTTTAAGCATGCTTGGTTTCGACAACATAAAAAAACATGCTTGGTTGAAACTTGAAAATTGGTCACAAGTCATATCCTTTCAAGATACCATTTTGAGTTTGACATTATCCTGCGGCGAGTACGACTTGACATTTTGGATAGCGAGTATGGTCTAGTAGTGGTGAGTATCGATGTTCGAAAAGTTGAAAACACGGGCTCGCGGTCCTAGCTAGGGCGCAACATAGCAGCAGACAGACGTAGACCCAACGATATCTCGGATTTTCTATTTCCAATTTTGACCCTATTCCCCAATAAACAACCCCCCAAACAATGACAATATTTTATTCTAACCCCCAAAACTTGAGCAATATTTTATTTTTCGCGCTCTCTGTGGTGTAGACCACCACTACACTCTACAGTGCGCTTGGGGTGTACACTCTTGTCGTCCTCTGCTTACACTACGCACACGGCACTGTCACTGACAAGCCTACGCGTCTTTTGCAGAGAAGAGACTGAGAGCCAGCAGAAAAAGAAAGGGCTTTTGGAATCCTTTGAGGAATGGCACAGGAGGAGTCTTCTCGAGCTCCATGTTGCTTTCGATCTCTCGGGGTTCACAGCAGACGATGTGTCGTATGTATGGTTCTTTTTCTCTCGGCGCTTTTCGTGATCGTTATTACATCTTCAGCATCATCATCATCACCGTCAATCTGAATTTCTTCAGATTCAGTTTGCTTTTCTCTGCTCATTGCGTGCAGATGTGTAGAAAAAGAGATACATTTTTATTGCACCACGTCGTCTTGCTGTGAAACGTTGCTTTCGTGGCTCTGCATTTTTATTTTGCAGACACTTGTTGCTGTGACTTTTTGTTCTTTACTCGCTTAAGGGGTCCAATTATTGTACGGACACTAATTCCTCTGCTGGGTTTCTTGTTTCTCTTATGTGTTTTTGGGTCTTTGGTTTTGGTATTTCTGGAATGAAAAATTGGGGGTTTGGAGGAAATGTGATTGCTTTTTGGTGAAATGGGGTGTAAGAAAATGGTTTTTTTTTAGTGTGTGGCTTGCATTGAAAATGCGGAACTGGGTTTGGTAGAGTTCATGAAGATTTGAGTTTCTGGGTTCACAAGCTCTCGACTTTGGCTGGAGGTTGGAGTTTTCGCTTTGAAAGAACGATTTTGAGGTGTTCTTTTGTGGAGGAGAAGAAAATGAATGATAGTACAGGGAAAACGGGGTCGTCTTTGACAATAGCAGAGAAGAAGACGCATAGGCCTGGTGGTTGTGTTGGCATTTTCTTCCAGCTCTTCGATTGGAACCGCAGGTTCGCCAAGAAGAAGCTCTTCTCCAAGAAATTGCTTCCTCCATGTTAGTCTTTTTCCATGACATAAAACTGCATTTCTCTTCTTTAGAGACTTTTAACTCTTGTCTAATAAAAAAAGGAAAAGAAAAGGATGTTTGATGACGTTTTTGTGTTATTTGGATATGTATCAGCTCGTGCAAAACAAGTTTCTAAGAAGTTTAGAGATGAGAAGATGCCCAATTCCAAGCTTCATTTGGTATGCCTATATGTTAACTTGTTGATTTAGATTCTTGCATTTCTTGTACTTTTCTTGGTGGGTTTGATTGTTTTAACACTATTTGTTGTTCGGCATGTTGGCTGTGTTTGAATGATAGATTGCTGATGAAAACAGTGGGGGTTTCCCAAATGTGAAGAAAAATGTGAATCGCAGCGTTGATTTTGAGCACAAGCATGAACTGCGAGCTCCAAGTTTGGTTGCTAGGCTAATGGGTCTTGAATCCATGCCCGCCACACGTGAGAAGCCCAAGAAAGCTTCATTTACTGATGCTAGTGACAGTGGAGAGAAGACATTTTTGGATAATCATAGTGGTTCTGATAGAGCTGAATTGAATTTGGAGACAGGAAATGCAAAGTCTGAATCAAGGCCTCAGAAGCTGCAGAAAATGGGACCGTATGAGAAAAGTGCAGTGACTAGGTTTGGAGCTGAGGCACTTCAAATTAAGAGTGTTTTGTCACGCTCGAGAAAACATCACCCAAAGCTTGCTTCCCCAGTGAAGAGTCCGAGGATCCCCTCTGGGAAGAATGCTTCCCGTACCTCTCGGTTGATTGATGCTGCAACTAGAATTTTGGAACCTGGGCTGCAGTCTACAAATAGAGCAAAATGTGCCATCACATACTCAAGTTCTTTTGATTATCCTTCTGTGGATGAGGTTTTGGCAGATGGAACAACAGTTCAATCACCAGAGATTTCTAGCCAAGCATGTTATAATGTTGGTGCATCCAATTCTCTGATGAGCCAGACTTCTTGCAAAAGCTGTGGTAATTTAGTAGATGTTGTGGATTTAAGATCAAAAGTGGAGGAACAACAACCTGCTTTCCCATCCTTGGCTTCAAATATTGTCAATGGCTCTTCGCTGGTAGCGGAACAAAATAAGCCCAGGTCATCCATGTCCTCCTTCGGGCAAGAAAAGGATGCAATTTTTCAGGGAACTCGGAACCAACCAATATCAGTTTCTGGTCAAAAGGGATCCCTTGGTGAACCTGTTACAGAAAGGAAGTCTATGCCTCCCGAAGGTCAAGCTTCATGGCAGTTGTCAAGTCAACCATGCAAGCCTCAGAGTGAAGAGGCATCTTCTATTACCTTAAAGAACAGGTCTCAGATGCAGCATCGTATGTCACTAGGAAGGGAAAGAATTCCACCCAGATCAAAACTAAATAATCTTGATGGCAGAAGAGCCTCATCGGCTGCAAATGCTGTCAGAGAGACCAAAGACTTCGTTGCCTTGAACCGGAATCTGAGCAGTCGCGCCCAACCAAGGGTGCCTACCAAAGCAAACGATTCTAAGTTTGACACAGAGAGGAAAGCTTTTACTGGGAAAGATGATTACCCATCACAGCTTAGGACCACAATACGGAAGAGGAGGATGATCAATGTTAGTGGCCAAGTTGAAAGTAGTGGTTTTGTTGGTTCAACTTCCACAAGACAAGTGAATTATCAGTTCGATGTGCCAACTCAAAAAGGATTAGGAAATGGTGCTCGCTTGATGAACACTTCTCCTAAGAGTAAATTACCCGGTCAGAGAGAAGGTAACAGAGCTAATGGAAATAAGGACAATGATGTTATTTCATTCACATTTAATTCCCCTATCAGGAACAAGACTGGAATCCCTACACAAACGGAGGGTCCAAGCATGGACAATGGCACAAAGCCATCTTTCCAAAAACCATTGTACTTGAGTGGAGATGCTATTGGTGCCTTTCTGGAACAAAAATTTAGGGAGCTTGCTTGTCAAGAAGATGATGACTTGGCAGCAGGTGCTTCATCCAAGAGGTCCACTGCTATGATTCTCCAAGAGCTAATATCTGCTTTGACTGCCGATCATTCTCTTTCTCATGATGGACACATGGCCAATGCAGATGTAGCATCACCAGTAAGTTCTCTTTGTTGTTTTTATTGACATAATCCCAACTGTAACAACTGTTTATACCAAAAATCATATGTTGAAAGTGTGACTACTGAACTGCTTAGAATATATTTGACTATTTTAAGAGAACAGTGTTTCTAAATTTCAGGTTTTACTGACATCATAATGAAACCGGAGGACCTTAAATAGAAAATAACTTCACTGTTTCTGTATTTGATAACTGTTTTGTTGGCTTATTTCTCATATTATGATTAAAACTATTTGGTTCTAGTATTTTTCTAATATGATGGGTTTTAGGAATTGCCTCTTAGATGTATGATTGTAGCTCTCAATATGGAACATGCAGTACTAGGTTGATTATAGTAATATCTGATGTGACACATTACCTGTCATTCAGAGTGGGCCAATACATCTCTCATGGATATCTTTGTTTTTTTCTTCAAAAAAGTTATTTTAACATAACCCCTCCATATCTATTTTGTATTCTTGTGCATCCACCACATCTTCCTTGTATATGCATGTTGTATCCAAAAGTCAAACTTTGCAATAAGTCAGCTAGATACAGATCTGGAATGTCTGATATGTATGGAGGTGTTTTGGGGGCCTATTAGTATTGGATACTCCATGCCGGAAACTTTTGTAGCAAACGTGCTTCATAGCCAATCAACTCAATTCTCCAATCAAAACTATCTTATCATTTCCCATAAGATTATTAGAGTGAGATGGATGAGGCAGAGACTCGCTTTTTTGAGTATTTTGTTAAAATCAAGTTTTCTATAAGAATAAAGGATGAATTGAGTCTGTCATGGAAAAAGAACAGGAAGTGAACTTGTTTAGTGGAGGTGTGATGTTAGAGGTAAGACCAATCGGTGCGAAATGAGGAAAGAATTAATGTTAAATGGCCTTGGGATAGAGGTTAATGGACTGTGGGACTCCAAACCCCGGCTGGAGTTTGAGGTTTTGCACCTGTGTTGTTGATCAACTGGTGAGGGTGAAAAACGTTTAACATGTTATTTGCTTCACCTGAAGCCGTATCTCTTAAAGTATCTGCTTAAATGTCTTAGATGTTAATGCTCGATTAGCATTGTCATGCAAATTTAGTTGTTTATATTGTCCTTTTTCCCCATCATTATGTTCTGTTGGAAAATGGGAATTATTGTCAATCTTTGTTAACTTGCCTGTGTTGTGGCTAACTTGCACATATTACTTTTGTTGTTTTTATTAACTTCAGATTTGTCTTGTGTTTGACAAAATGGTGCTCCGGTACACATTTCTGGACTCATTTCTTGACACGTGTCTTGTGTTCCTCCTCAGGCTCAAAGAAAGACAGATAGGTCAGTTGGAATCTTTCATCATGGTGATAGTCTGAGCCCCGGGTCTGTTCTTGAAGCTTCATTTTCTTCTAGTAGTCTGGATGATAGCTCAGGTAGAGTACTTGAATAATAGTAGAAATTGCAAGGCAAAAACAGATACATAAAATACTTTGCTAAAATCTGCTACATAATTTCTACTGTCTAGATGTCCTTTAACCCTTTAAATGTGATTTCTTTTCTGATAAGATCCTCCAAATGTGATTTACATATTTATCATGTTTCTGGTTCCAGGGCATAGGTCCTTCTATCCTCACTCTATGGATTACTCTGATGATCAGTTGCAACTGGGACATTATGGTGATCTGATAGACTCTGCCACTTCAGTGGACAGAAAGAAGACTGGTAGTGGGATGATGACTGCTCTTGTCAATAATGTATCTAGGATAATACATAGCATCAATGCTGGTGGGGAAAGATTGAGAGGAGACAAGCTCACCCATGCAAATGAAGTTATCTTGAAAGCTGAACTATTGTTTGGAAATGTGACTCTGCATAAAATGGATGTAATGAAAGGTCTTTTCATCAGTCCCTTACTTCTTGACTTGGAAACTATTGCCAGCAGCATGATGAAAAATTTCGATGTGTTAAGTAGTTTGGGGGACACAAAAGAGGGAACTAAACTCAGCGAGTTCCTTTTTGATTGTGTCATAGAGCATTTAGACTCAAAATATGGTCGATACTGTAACTCTGGATTCAGATTTTGGGAAAAACTGCCTTTATGCATGAACCGTAAGTTGATGATTCAAGAGGTTGAAGACGAGATGCAAAAGTGGACAGATTTGGCTGGAATGATTCCTGATGAGATGATAGAATGGGATATGAATCATGCCCTGGGGAAGTGGACTGATTTCAATATTGAAGCATTTGAGGCCGGTTCTGAAATTGACGGGGACATTCTTCAAAGTCTGGTTAATGAAGTTGTAATGGATCTCCGTGAGTGCAGGCCGGGTTCCTTGTGAATTTCATGTAGTCCGACCGTTTTTGAGTTCCTAATATCAACCATGCCACATGCATGTTGTTTGTTAAACAAAGCAAAAATTGTATTCTTTTGTACAAATCAATGGAAGGTTTAGTTCAATATATTAAGTTATTGGATGCTGTGGATGAGCATTGTGGGTATATTTTGTTTCTTGAATGTGATTTGTCTTGAAACATGCAAAACAGTTTGAAACAAAAATTTTGCGTTCTGGCCTTAGGTCTGCCTCCTTTGAGGTTGATGCTGTGTATTCTGTACAGGGGTTTTTTCTTATTTTTTATTTTCCTGCAATTGGTGTAATATGGAAAGATAATCAAATTTGTACAACTCTGAGTTGATGATCATCTTAAATCAGACACAATTTGTAGTAATTAGTAAAAAAAAACAATGAGTTGGTAAATTAAGCATTTTTATTGACATCAAAATCAAAAGGGGAAAATTTTGAAATTGGCTAAGGAATGAAAGATTTTATGTATAACATGGGGGCATGATGCCAAATACATCCAAGAGTTGAAACAATTTATAGCATATTCCTTTTAAATTCTCAAACCCAAATACTAGTTACATCCAGAGCTTTACAATCCATCAAATTCTCAGGCAAACAAAAGAATTTGCACCACTCTGACTCGATGATCATCTTCAGTTGGAACAGAATTTGCAGAACTTAGTAAAAGAATCATATACTAAGACCCTCAAACTCATATACTGGTTACTTACATCAAAAGAGCTTTACAATCCAGCAAAAAAACCCAAAAGAATTCTCAGTGGTAATCAATCACTCAGGCAAACCATGAACCAAAAGAATTCATATTATGAAAAATAAGAACTCAAAAGTTATGAAAAAATAGAAAAAATAGTAATAATTAAAAAAAAAAGATTAGGCAGCAAAGCAGCAAACTTTGAAAATCAAAACTGCCTGTACCCCAAAACAGTCTTGGGAATAGCTCTGCCATTCCCATTCCTCCCTCCCCTGTTTTCGCCGCTAATAGCATTAGCAGCAGCAGAAGACAAACCCTTCAATTCCTCCATACTCGCATAACTCTTCCTTGCCATCAACCCTCCGCCATTGTTGTACCTCTTCTCCCCTGCGCTCGCCGACTTACTTCCTCTCGAATTGGATAAAACCCCATTCGATTTCGACCAGGACTTCGCGGGCGGGGTCATCTCAAGCGTCGACGGAAGCCTTGTTGGTGGCTTGCGGTTCTCTTTTCTCAACACAGCGGAGAAATCAGGCACTGATTGAGCCACAGCAGAGGACCCTTTACGCGATTTGGTCGTATTGGTCTGAAATTTGACTTGTTTCTTCAACGGGCTCGGTTTCAATTCGGGTTCTTCAGTCTCTTCCGGCCTCAGATACTTCCTTCGCAGCTTTGCTTCTCTGAGATCCGCGTAGGCTTTGTATCTGGGTCCTCTCTCCATGATGCTCTCTGTGATGAGCCGCAGAGGGACTGGCTCTTGGTCTGGTTGTGGGTTCTGGGAGAGAATGAGGGAGATGGGGTCGAGGGCTTGGAAGAGATATTGGAAAGCAGGGTATGGTTGATGATGGGTTTGTTGCAGAGAGTCGTTAGTCGCTGCCATTGTTGATGAATTTGAGGTCTCGCTGTGTGCAGATATCTTGGATTTTGGTGGATTTAATAATGGCTTCTGTAGTTTCCTCTTGCGCTTTTACTTACTTTGCAATTAAAGATTAAAGATTTTGGATTTCCAACGGTCGAAAATAGGAAAGAGACGGAGACTATTTAAGCCTTTTTGCTTCCTTGTTGCCCTTTTTCTTGCTTCCAAGTCCAACGTTCTGATTTTAAGTCGGTCCCTTTTTAAAAATAAAAAAGGATATTGAATCACTTTGGATTCCATATCAACTGCCTGATTTGACTGGTATTTTCATGATGGTTCTTCAGAGCCGTGTGATCTTCCTTTTTTTGTTTTTGGGTCAAAGAGAGCCTCTCATCTCATCTGACTTTCTAGGATCACTTTTTTATTTTGTTTATTTTTTAAAGAGTACCAGTTACTTACTTCTACTCTTACCTTCCTCTTTCTGCCTTATAATTGTTTTTTCTTAAATTTTCTTGTCTTCCTCTTTTTACCTTCTTAAAGAATGCTAGTTACCTTCTTCTTTTTGTCTTCTTGATTCAGTTTATGTCACGTGTATTCTACGCACGTATAAATTTATGCATTTTATGTGTTAAAAAAAAATTATTCTCTTTACAAATAAATAAATTTCCGTGTGAGTAGAATACACGTGATACAAACTGAATTAAAAAAAAACAAGTAGCTAGCATTTTTTATTAGATTTTTCGGAAGATTTGTCCAAAATAGACTTTTCGAAAGGTGCCACGACTCAACATAGCTCAACAAACCTCGGAGAAAAAGGGAGGTTTTTATATTAGAGGACATTTTTGTAGTGTAATTGACAAAGCTTCTAACAAAGGCGGCCATTTCAAATTCTTCCACTTGGAGGTCTGCCTCCATGTCACGAAATTAGAAGGAATGCGCATGAAGGATCGGGTAAAATTAATCATAAATTTAACCCATTGTGTCAAATTTCACAAAAATAAAAATAAAAAACTGTTTTTACTGTGAGTATAATGTTGAGCTTTAAAGATGAGCTTGTTCGGAAAGTTTAAATTTGGTACAAACATCCTCACAAAGGGGATTCCGTTATATGGTATTGATAGCATTTAGGGCAATTTTCAATTCCTCGATCTATTCAGTCTGATATGGTATAATCAAATTTCTATTAAATTTTCAACTCAATTAGCAGCTTCATTCCATAGTCTGATCCACATTAACAGTGCAATTATCATAACTTAACATTTAATATGTAGATGCCAACGAGGTCTAATCCAGAGGACTTGTAGACTAATGGTCTAAGGTTCGAACCCTCATGGTATCGTGTAGTGTGTATGAGAGAAACCCCTTCTCCCCTGTAATTTAAACTATCGCTTGTAATAAAAAAACACATTTGATATGCAGATCATGAAGCAAAGTATAGAGATCAAGATATCCAGCTTGTTATAAATCAGCTTTGTTTTTGGTAATAGTAGCTTCCTTCAAAAGGAAGACTAGTACAAAGGACGAGAGACAATAGATACATCAGAAATGCTCTATGAGCAACTTACTCCTTTGTCCAAATTACACTTTGTGATATTTGTATTTCTGCCTCAAATTAAAACTAGTGATACTCTGGTCAAATCCATTCAGCACCAGGGCCCTTACAGCTTCAACCCCTTGATCTAGTGCTGCATCAATCTGTCCAGATGGCAGATAACAGTCACAATTAAGATATTACGGGTTCAAATTCACACCCATTGAAATGAACAGGCACCATAATTGTGTGTGTATGGCATGCATGCAAGCGACTCTTTGGGGACCAATGCAGTGATCAAAGAATTTCCAGATAGACCAGGGTCAGAACCATTTTGAATGACTAAAACCGTGAACTCTTTTAGTTTTATTTTACAAGTCCTTCAAAAAGTTTAGCCTGCATCACTAAAAGTTGAGTATTCATGATTTTAGAGGAATTTCGTATTCATACAACAGAGCTCGGGCAACACAGAGCTCGTGATTATACATGATATCAATACGTGAGGCCCAACCAAATGTTTGTTTTGCTCACTATTCATAGTCACCAGGGCAAATGTGTAATGGCATATAAAAAACAGAGCTCAGGCAACACACCAAAAACCAACTAGATGCAGAGAATATATTTTTGTCAGAACTCAGCTAATCATGTGCAACCACATCAAAAATGTTGAGACCTCACATACCTGATGTCTCTCTACTGTACTGAACCTCTGTAGAAGATAGGCTTTCATGTCCATAGTTCCAGGCGGATTTCCAATACCTGCAAACATATTTTTTCTCCTTTTATTTTCCAATTAAGGCAAGCATAGAACTTTGGGTTGAGACAAACCTAATTATTGCAAAAAATAGTACTCAAGAAACAAACCTATACACAACCGAGGAAATTCGCGGCAACCATCCAGATGGCCCATTACACTCTTCACACTGTAACAAGAAAACAATTATGAACAATTTGACATGAGAGAAGTGAGGAAAAGCAGGCAATTTTTTCAACCAATTTCGTATTGCCTGATATGGAGTAGAGGTAGCAGCAGAATTTTTCATGAACATGTTAACTTAAAAGGCAATGATATTAAGACTGTTTGCAATATTTTTCCTTTTGTTTCCCCCAATGTTGGACCACACAAGGGGGAGCAGTCCTCCCTTCCATGAAACCCCTCATCTCCGTACGGGTTCAACTAGAGGTTAAAAGCCAATACCTTTTCAATAATGTACAGATCGAATTAATTTGAACTGTGGTTTCTGGATTATAAAAAAGAGTTGGAACTCATTTTTGTTGAATGTTATGGTATTGAAAGTTATAGCACAAATTTGTCCTTTTGTGTGACATTATATATGTTCTCTCTTTGTTTTGCTCCTCTTCAACCTTCTCAGTTGTGTTGGTTTCTTCGTCTTACATTTATGTGCTTCTTTTCATTCACTTCAAATGATAACCAGCAGCATTCACCACTCTTCTTAACCAACAAACGTGTACATTGATAACTATATGAATAAACCCTTTCAAACCAAACTAGCCAAAACAATATTTCTTGAAGTACCTTTCACAGCCCCATACCAACCATAAGTAGTTCTATTTATAGTTTTTTTGCCTCCTCAAACCATACCTTTACCCTGCACCTACTGCAACATTGATTCTCCACACTAACACTTCAGAAATAATAGGTTATACGGTCAGGTGAGATTGATGTGCTCAAGCGGAAAAACAGATGAAGTTGCAACAAATCCTAAATAAATTGGACTTTTACTATAAACCAATACAAACTGAATCTGATTGACAAAACCCAGTCATATTGGGCAGGATTGGCTGGGTTGTTCGATTTGACAGTATGATGCCCACCCTTACTTTTGGTAACTTTTATCTCTGTGAGTCAACTTTATTTTCAAACCTCACCTATTTGGTAGACAAATTTTAAGAGAAACAAATCTTTTATCTTATTTTCTTCTCTTTTCCACTCTTATTGTTAAACCATGTACTGGAAAGTAAAAGAATTCAACCATTTTCTTTTCTTTTCCTTTCTTCCTGGGTAAACCAAACATTGAGAATCAGGGAAAGAAAACATAATTCAAATTTTCCATTCAAGAATCAGTTGTTTCTTTAATTTCTAGTTCACAATCTTTAGATAAGAAAATAAATATATGAAAAGTAGTTTCTTCTCCGATTCATTCTCTACTCAGCCAACAGTAAGAAGAACCCCAAACCCCTTGCTTTACTTCTACTCATGACGTCACCACTTATACAACTCTAATTGAAAGCATAGAACCAGAGGGCTATACAGAAAGGATCACACATGTAAATGTGTCTTCAAGGGTACAGATTGCAAAAAATAAAAAAAGAGAAACAATATGACTTTAAGACTTTAGGAAGGAAAACACGCGGTTAATTTAGCAGCCCTTGACAGACATCAATTAGAACATACTGTGGAAAATAAACTTGCTAAAGAAGCCACCTCATTTGGTATATTGTTAGGTTTAAAATGCTCAAATCTAAGTCAGAGATTAGTCAGATAGAGAAGTTTAGTATTAAAACATATTTCTTCAAGAACATAGGAAAGTGATTAATAAATGATCACATTAATTCTGTTCAATAGTAATATTCAAAACATACCCATTGTGATATCCATGTCCTCCTTTTGGCTGAATCCTCAGAACACCATTTGGTAAGCTCAACTCATCATAAACCTACAAAAAAGTTCATGTCTCTGATAAATGTAATGTGACAAAGAACTTGATGGTTATTTTGAAGAAAGGCATTTATTATCTTGTAAAGCCTACATCAAACAAAAATACATACCAGTAAAATATGACGTAGGGGTACTTGATAATATGCCGCAAGTGGTCCAACCTTAAGAATAACAAAAGGAGAATAAGTGACAGAAAATTCCGTCTCAAGGTAGCAAAATCACATTCACACCCTTTATTCAACTAAAGGAAAGGAGAGGTATACGATAATGCTCATGGATTATGTAAGAGCATCCATTAACAAAAAAATAAAGCAGAGTATTGATGGAAATTGGCAAATCACGTTGTCCCATTATTCCACTTTGCCAACTATCAATTAATCACAATGTTCACTTATACATAAGGTTTATTCAGCCAGAAAATTCAATCAATCATCTGACTATGCACCACAAGTTGTCCATAACTAAAGATATGATTTGAAAATTTCAAACATGGAAAGATTTGTAATTGTCGCCATAAAATGGGCACTGCTTAGTTCATAGCCAGGTTAAACTCTGTGAGCAGATGCTAACAATTGTAATAATTTTCAGAATAGAACACTATGGAGCTAACATTATTACTTTTACACATCCCTGGGAATTAAATAGTATTTCTTGAGCATACGGCTCTTCCATTAAAGATCTATTACGGCTTTGAGGAAAATAGGAATAATAATACTAATTGAGGGATCATTTTCAAGTTTGCTTGAACGCTTTCATCAAGTGTAACAGAAATTCAAATAATAGATTCTCACTCTAATGGTATGCCATGTAATCACTAACAGAAAATTATCATAGGTATTATGTAGAGAACATTTATGCGAGCCTAAATTGACACAAAAAAGCAAACAGATATGATGAGAACAAACCGATTCCCCACTGTAATTCATGTAGGCTTGAGGCTTCGCCAACAAAATCGGTACCTCTCCAATGGAACCTGTACTGATCACACAAGTCTGAATGAACACCAAAACTCATGAGAATATGGAAATAGAAAACAAGGATGCATGCAATTAAAATACAACTGAAGACCCACCTATTCCAACCAAGGCCTTTGACTGAATGGTATTCATCACAACGCCTTGCGTTTTAGCAATACTGTCAATCATCTCAAAACCAATCTGGTATGAAAAGAAAACTCACATGAAAAATAGGCATTGAAAAAAAATTCAACTGAAAGAATTAACTTAGTGCAATAATATTACATTGTGCCTAGTGCCATGGTACTTATTGCCAGGGTTACCCAATCCAACAATCAGCCAAGGAGTGTACTCCACTTTAGCACCATTACCATTCTCCAGCAAGGAAGCTTGCACACGAAAACTAGTTCGAACTGAAAACTTTCTCAGAAAACGAGGGCTACAAGGTCTTCTTGGATATGATATGCAACAGTTTGGGGCAGAGACAGCATACCACATTGACCTACATGAACAAAACACAAATTGATATGTCAGATAAGAATGAACAACCATTTGGGTCTTCATTAACTGGCCAAGTTTCCACCTTTCTAGTATTTCAGTTGTCTAAATTCTGAGTTCATCTGTTTTTGTTCCCTCTAATTAATTGTTGTATCTTTCATGACAAACTGATATAATTTTAAGGGAAAAAGAAGGACCCAAAAAACAAATGATAAGCTGGGCTAGAATAAACTGACATATCTCTGTGTATCATGATAAACTATAATTGACAACTTAAAAAGAATATCTTGAAATTCTACTCTCCAGGCGGAGCCAAGAATCGTACCACAAGGGGTCTTAGTGTAAAAGCCCCAATAAAAATTTAGGATGGAAAAAAATATTGAAAATGAAATCATAGCACTTTCATTCATAATTCATCATGGAAACAACTTGTTCAAAATTGGTCCAGGGGCACCCCCGCGCGCAGCCTTCTTCTTCAGGTTGCAAGCCCTTCGTTCTTTCAGTCATTTCGTCGACCACTTGGTGTGCAGCTCCAAGAGGTCGCACCAGCAGCTCCAAGGGACCTCTAGGCTTATTTCCATGGCTTCCAAGAGGTCGTGCGACCCCAATGACCCCACTGTGGCTCCGCCAGCCACCAAACAGTTTTTAATGGGGGAAACAAACTTCAACAGATAGAGGAAGGAACGAGAAAATAATAAATGCAACAAAAAAGAAAAAAACAATAATGAAATTACGAAAAGATAGATAACGAAGAGCTAAGCGAACCTGGCTGCAAATTTTTGAGCTAGAATTTGAATGTGAGAAAGTTGCAGGCTGAGAGAGCTTGGAAGTTGCTTATGTTTTCCTTTGCACACAGCAAGAGCTTCAAAAAGACGAGTCTAAAATCTTGGGATTTATCCGATTTTAGCAGCAGAAAAGCTAGTAAATGTACAGTCCCCAAAGACATTCCTTTATATAACCTATATCTCTTAATATTGACAACAAATCCGCTGTAGCAATACTCACAAATGGATAATTGTAATCCGGGTTCGAATCCCGGCAGTGGAATGCTGTTTTATTTTTCATTTTTTGAGTTGGGTTGTTTACTTGGGCTATAATATAAATGGGTTGATAACTCACACTAAAAACTAAAAAGAATTCTGAATTTGTTGTAAAAGTCTTGAGTGGAGCCCACGCATTTGGAAATAATGAAGAATATAAAGATGATGTTGGAGGAAGATTTTGGAGATCCACTGCACACTCACGGGAAGCCAAGAAACTTTCCCTATAAGTGGACGTCCTCCCTTCATTGTAAGAGAGATAAAAAAAGAGAGAAAGAATTAATGAAAATATCAGAGCATTTCTATTACAGCTCAATTTCTCTAATTTCTCTCCACAATTTCTTTAGTTTTATAACACGTTATCAGCACGAATATCTCTAAAATACCAGCAGGGATATTCGATCAAAACACTCTGCTTTATTGTTTCTCTTTCTTGGGTTTGATTGAGTTGCTCATGCTCTTTCTGTGTATATCAATACAGCTTCTGTGAAGCTTTGTTCTCACTGTCTCAGCCCTTTTCATTCTTTATCTCTCCCTCTGTGTGTCACTCTTCATAGCTTCACAAAGAGCTGTCTGTGTCACCTTGAAACAGAGGCAGTCCATGGTGTAAGGACCTGATCCTCCGTGGCACAATACTCACCATACACTTCCTCAACACCTCCACCAAACCCAGCCTTGTTTTCAGTATCAGCCACTGAGTGGCCACCGTTCTGCTACTCTAACTGTGCTTGCTCAAAGGATCACCAAAGTAGCAAAGGTTTGCCAAGGACATCATGACCAAAGAAGCCCAAGAACTCTGAGTCTCCATTAAAAGGAGCTGTTGGGGAAGCACAGCACAATCATAATGCTGTTGTGAAAGTTCATGAGGCAGAGGTGAAAGGACGAGAAGTGCTAAAGCCTGTTTTGAGAACAGCAAACCCACCAAAAAGGAAGAAATAGTATTTTTCGCTTTGGTGTAGAGCAAACCCACCAAAAGGATAAGCTTCCTTTCATCTTTTCAGATTATTTCATTATTAATATTATTTATTTCAATATTAAGTGCAGGTGTGTGCTGGTGGCAGGTGGAAAAGAGAAGCATGATAATCATGCACTAGTCTCTTTCCGCATAATTACATATATGATATAATTCCACCATATAATATTATTATAGTATGATGCATATATATTATTTCATATAAGGCCCACGTAAACTTTACTGGGCTATGACAATACACTATTATATTATATTATTTGAACGTGGTGTTAATAAGAACCCACCAATAACCTTATGGACGGTTTCACTTCTTATATTTTTAGTGGTGGTTTTATTCCCACATCTACTCTATTTATTGTATGGTGTAGGTTTATTACCCATACAACAATATTATTTAAAAGTGTGGGGCGGGTTGATCGTCCACACAACTGCCTTCATTTAAAAAGTATAGAGTAGAATTAGTGCCCATACAAGCACATTTACTTTACCGCACATTTACTTTATTATTTAAAGTATGGTGCGGAATTAACGTCCATATAGCAAGCTATTTAATTTATGAATTTACTTTACCGCACATTTACATTTATTTAAAGTATGGTGCGGGTTTATCGTCCATATCAGCAATTTATTTACCAGCAATTTATTTACAAGCAATTTATTTTATGAATTAATTGTGCAGTATGATGAGTATTTACAGTATATAGATCAGGACCAGAAGCTCCTTGATCCTCATCATACAACTACATCAGGACTTGAAGATCCTTGATGATGATAATGATATGAGAGCTAGCAGTCTCTCCGGTACTGTATTTGTAAGCAAGAGATCGGACTTGAAAGATCCTTGATCCTTGACATGTAAATAAGGACCTGGAGTTCCTTGATAATGTAACAGTACCGTATTGGTTAATAGTGCCGTACACATGAATAGTAACTGTACTGGCAAATGTACTGTACGCATGAATAGATATGTATTCATGACCTGATGAACAGTACCGCATACATAAATAGTGACGTATGGATAAATATTAACCATTTTGGGTAAATTGTCACTATGTACAAAGGGGAACCTGCAATTCCTTAAACTCATGGATGAGCAATTAAATGAGATGCCAGAAGTTCCTCAATATATGGACAATTATGTGAGGGCCTGAAGTCCCAAAATATATACTGGAAATTATAAAAATGTCCATACCATGAAAATATGTGATTTTGGCATGAAGTTCAAAATCTGGCAATATTGAGAACCTGAAGTTCCAACAGTTAAATGGACAACCCTTGAGGTATTATTACAAATTGTGGAACACCACATATTTCTTTGGCAGAAGAAAATGATGAATTTGATAAAGTTCGATTCTGTTACAATCGATACCTCAAGGAAGAAATATGTTTTGTGAATTCCGGTTGTTAAGAATACACCGTGAAATGGATAATATCATGATAAACCTCAAAGGATGAATTGAGGCTCCCCGCATATTTTGGTATATTATATGATCTGGGCCGGAAACCCATGGATCCAAATATATGAGAGATCCTGAACCTGAAGTTTTGGGTATATAGTAGTTAATGTTCTTCACTACTATATTGCAATATTATCATGGCTTTTACTCAATTCATATTTCATGCCCATTTGAAAAGGGCAAATAAATTTTGAAGTCGTGTTTAGCCCAGGCCAGAAGTTCCGGACTCACATGCATTGAAATATGTAATTTGAGAGATTTGTTGTGGTTATTTGAACCTATAAGGCACAAGATTCCTAACCGTCATTTTGAAAAGACGTAAAAACCACAGGTGCAAGTTTAAAGAATTTGCCCAATTATTATAACAGAAAAGGAGCATACAACAGATAGATTTTCTTCACCTGCAAGAAAGGAGCAGGCTCTGTAAAATCTATAAAATTCCGTTATGTTCTGGAAGCCTCTGCAGGAAGAGGACGACGCCTCTTAAGCTTAGCCATGAGCCACTCGTGTTCTTCCAGAATCTTTTCATTGGAAATCTGCAGCATGTTAAGCCTTGTCTGCGTATCAGTGGAGTATGAACTCATTAGTTTCAACAAGGCATTATTCTCCTCTTTAAGTTTCTCAACCTCCTGTTGAGACTCATGAAGTTTTCTCTGAAGAGACGAATTTTCAGTGTTCAGCTCCTGAATCTCATTTGCTCTAACACGCAAACGACTAGCCATGTTAGAAACAGAAGCAGCACACTGAACGCTGAAAGCCATTGAGTCATCAACAGCCTCTTCATCATACCTCGATAATAACAGCATTTCATCCATAGGAATAAGAAAATTCCTAGCTACTGTGACAGCAATCGAATCATCCATCATCACAGAATCATTAACCGTAAGATGACGGTTTTGGAATGCAAAGGTTGGCTGCCAGATTTTGATGTCACAAGTTGTTTTGGGATCAACATTTAAATCAAGTTGATTTGGGCGGGAAGAAGAGGAAGCCATTTTTAGAAGGTTTTGAGGAAAGCCTTAGAAAAACTGAACTTTTAGAGAATGAAAGGGAATTGAGTTGAAACGCAGTTACTCTAATTAGATCTTGCAGAGGCAATATCTATAGGTGGAAATGTGGCACCGTATCCAGGATCCCAATATTTCCCCGGATCCCCATATTCTTTTTCTTTTCCCAGGTTCCAAAACTTCACGTGGTCTCCAGTAATGTCTGTCGGCACTTTCGGCGTTTTCAGGATTATTTTCATCAAAGCCGATCTTGCTTTGCGGATTTCACGGAGTTACTTTTTCAGAAGCTCCCGAGAATCTCGCAAATCTCTACGGTTAATTTAAAATTCCCTGAATTTACTTATTCCTATTATCTGTGTATAAATATGTTACTAACGAAATTTTCTTTGCAGAACACACTCAGTTTCCTCCAATTTCTTCTTCATATCCAATGATGCAATATCTACTTGTTTTTCATATTAGTGAGCCCTTGATGTGCTTTAGAAGCGAGACTATCTCTGATCATCCATTCTGGAAGCGAGATTATCCCTGATCACGTTTCCGCTACATCAGGGAACTGCAAGAGTGACAACATGCTCTGATCTCCTGAAGTTCTCCTTGACTAGGAGAGATGAGAGTTTGTTGTCTGCTCCCACCAGCTTCCTTCCTTGATTGCTTACCTTACCTTGCAATCAATATCACAACTTTTGTATTTTTTCTTTCTTTTATAACTCTCTGGGATTCTATTTCCTTAGAATGAACATCCGAAGAAAGAATCCATGTAGTGATCCTAGCACTGAGGGTTATACTTTCGACAAAGATATAAGGATTGTGATTTTTGCTCTTGCAGAATATAACTAGATCATCAAGTGCCACATCATATTTGCAGAGCCGATACGTGCTTGAGTGATACTTGAGAAAAGTTTCTCCCACCTAAGGATGTAAGAAATACTTACGTTATTTCATGCTTGTACTATTATTTTGATATTTTGTACTACATCCTTAAACGTGACCAAATGAGGAGATAAGGCCGTTCCGGAAGAACGCCGTGCAGAGGACCATTCCAGTAGGATGCCTTGCATTATAGATCGTTCCAGAAGAACGACTTGTATTATGACCATTCCAGAAGAATGGCTTGTATCATTCTGATATGTATCCATGAATTATTAATGCAAATTTCACAGATTGCAAGTTGGATACATTGATAATACACTGCACAGATTAAAGTCCCATAAGAATAGAATATGGGTATAGCAGTGATCAATATGATGCACGCCTGTTGCGTAGCAAATGATATGGATTGAAGTCCCTGAAGGACAATCCTTTAACATGTCAATATTCATACAGTGCACGTTTGATGCGTAGCAAATTATATGGTTTCAAGTTCCAGAAGGACAATTAATTGACATGTATGTATTAATCTGTGGCATGCCTATAGCATGACAGATATATGGGTTTTAAATGTTCCAACTCCTTAAATGGAGATTATCCACGCCCTACTGTAAAATAACACTCCACTGGAGGTTATGATCCACATTCTCACATAATTGATCTTATAAGAGATGTCTATCTGAAAAGAGACAATAAAAGCCCCCTGAAGTGGCTTGGGTACCCAAAAGCAAAGAAATGCTTATAATTGATGCATGCGCATGCACATGAGAATGGTGGGATCATGAATTGATGAATGAAAATTTTGGTTTTGGAGTAGCTACTCAAATCATCAATGGGCTGTGTTGATTGGAACTACGTTCTATTATTAAATGTCGACAATATCATTGGCCAAAATGGAAAGAGGCAATTCCATTACAGATGAGAATGAACGTGAAAGAATAAACCCATAGTACGAACCCCAAAAGATGTTAATACTGAAAGTCATACTTGGGTGTTCGGAATAAAATGGAATATACCCATTTTATATGGCACAATGTTTCTGGCAGAAACAAGAAATGTTGGTTTTCTCCATATTTACAGATGCAATTGTGTCTTCCTATTGCACATTTACTGAGACCAACATATTATCTTTAAGGGTTATTAAATGCACGGAGCATATCGCCAGAAGCGATTCCCTAAAGATGTATAAGCAAAACAAATAGCTGGATATAAAGTTATATACTGTGTCATGAAGTATAACCTCTTAAATCCGTGAAGGATTGAAATTACAAGAAGCAAGTCCTTGAAGGACGTGTGCCTGAAGCACAAATTTTGTACTCAATACTAATATGTATAAATTGCCTCAGTGAGTACACTAATTACGATATGGTTGCAACACATTACAGCTCTTGGAGAGTTGATAATTGATCAAAACTCGTGAAGAGTTAATACTTGGTTAAAACTCTTGAAAAGTTCAAGTAACATTTGTCTCGGCTTGAAGATCGAGCATTATGCCAACGAGATTCTTGCTTATACTAAGAAAGTATTGAAGCATTTTGTGTGGATTATCCGTTGGGCACTTAAATGATTTTCCGGAAATATATTGGACCGGATATTGTATTTTCCAGATAGAGCTCAGCTCCGTCGCCATCACTTTGGGATGATGTGAGGCATATGTGATACTTTCTCCGCATAACACCATATACGGGCATATTCTTTTCAAGTGAACTTACAAATAGCCCAGGTTTTGTTAAGATAAGCGGACTTTGGAAATTTCTATGATTTACATAGAAATAGCTCACTGGAAATATATTTACTTACTCAATTACATGAATTATTGGTGGCTACATCATTCACTCAATCCGAAAGATCTTTTCTCTAGAAAGATAGTCATGAAGATATCAGGGGGAGATACTCTTCAGGGGGAGCGTCCAACAATATTACAAGATTGACTCACCGAAGCAATGCCAACAGATGATAAACAGTAAGGCTTAAAGATACTTTGTCAAGCATCAGGGGGAGCGTGTTATCAATAAAGACCTTCACACACTGTACTCTTTTTCCTTCGTCCAGGTTTTTATCCCACTGGGTTTTTCCTGGCAAGGTTTTAACGAGGCAGTGTAGCACGCGTGTCAATATACACAGAATTTTATGTTACACATGGTTATGTACTCTTTTTCCCTTCGACCAGTTTTTGTCCCACTGGGTTTTACTGGCAAGGTTTTTAACGAGGCATATTTCATACATGGTGGTCTCCAAGGGGGAGTGTTGTAAAAGTCTTGAGTGGAGCCCACGCATTTGGAAATAATGAAGAATATAAAGATGATGTTGGAGGAAGATTTTGGAGATCCACTGCACACTCACGGGAAGCCAAGAAACTTTCCCTATAAGTGGACGTCCTCCCTTCATTGTAAGAGAGATAAAAAAAGAGAGAAAGAATTAATGAAAATATCAGAGCATTTCTATTACAGCTCAATTTCTCTAATTTCTCTCCACAATTTCTTTAGTTTTATAACAGAATTTTCTATTATAAAAATAAAATAAAAAAGTGAAATGATTTTTGGTTCATGTGTTTTGCCTTGATTTCAATTTTGATCACTCTCTTTTTGTTGTTTTTTTTATTATTTTGCCAAAGTTAGGAAGGGCACACACACACTGTCAATGTGTCATGGGGGTTTGAACTTGAAATTACTCGTCTATAAGTAGTGGCGGATCCAGGATTATCGCCTCATGGGGTTCAAATTTTCTTTTCACCATATTTAGAGGTTGTGTTGTGTATAAATTTGAGCTCTAAAAGTTTACATACGAGATGGGTAATTTCATTTAAAATCTCCTTAGTGAGAAGAGCTATAGTTTAAGTATGGAAAAATGGTGTTGCCAAATAGTAACAAAACAAGATGACATTGAGATTTTAATTTAACAGTTAATAACAAAAATAAGAGGTATACAATTTATTTAATGTATCCTAATGGGGTTTTTTAGTTGTTCTTAGTTAAAACTGATAGTCTTATGTTACCTTACATTTGGATATGGGTTAAAAGTGTTTTATTATTACACTTGAAACCAAAAATGGTTTGCCCATCTTGAAACCAAACCTTAATAAATAAATAAAGTCTGTTATAAAAACCAAACCAATCACTATAGAAAAAAGTGGATATCATCTTCTTCACTAGTGATTGGTTTTCCACCTGGTGTTGCTGCCGAAAGCTCTTCGAGCAGAAGCAACCAAGAACAAAAGGGAGTAACTTACGATGTGGAGGTGTTGTAGGTACTGCAAGGCTGCAACAGCGTGGAGTGGAGTGGATGAAGGTGGTGGAGGTTTTGTTTTTGGTCCAAGCGCTTTAATTTTTTTTTATTTTAAACATGGCTTCAAAACGGCGTCATTTTGAGCCAGGTTTTAAAAATAAAATAATAATAATAATAAAAAGAACCTAGCAGCTTACCCTACTCCTCCTACAATAGCAACCTCCAAAAACAAAACAAAACCCAATTTCCCTCTCCTTTCTCAAACCGTAAGTAGATGTGATTGCAAGGCTAAGGTTGTGGTTGTGAAGACAAATGGGTGCAAGAAATATACCATCTTTCTTATTGTAAAGGAACACATTCATACGATGACACCCTAAAAAAGAGTGCATTTTTTGAGATCACACCATCGTATTTCAAATTCTACAAAAGTACTCACAAAATAATTCGATTCAGTTAATATCCCCACTCATAAGAAGGTAAGTATTTTCGAAGTGCAATTCGGAGAAATGGATAAAATTAGTTTTACCAAAAAGGATATTTACAATCTTGAATATAGTGTGAGTGTGAAGTTGAGGAACCAAGATGTCGACCTAGTGACTGAGTATTTTATAGCTGAACAAAAAAAAAGTTACTTGATGATCACATCGATGCATTTGAAATGCCTCAATGTACTCTATCGATGCTAATGAACAAACAAATGGCTACCTTATACACAAGGGCAATGTTCCAGAAGTTTGAGCAAGAATTAATACAAAGCACATCATATTTTTTAGAGCTCAAAACAGAGAATGCTTCTAAAGTTGTCTCTAATGTGAGCAAAAGGAAAAATTGGAAAACAAGAGTGGCGTAAATCGTATATGACAAATATTCTAACCAAGCATCGTGTAGTTGCAAAGGATTTGAATTTGTTGGAATTATTTGCAAGCACGTCCTAGCATTATTCAGAAGGGATCAGATTGAATATATGCCCAATTAATATATTTTGAAAAGGTGGAAGAAAACTGCAAAATCTAGATTGGTGTCAGATGCAAATGACAATGAAATTAAAGATTGTGCGGACACTAAAGTACAATGTCCCAACTTGCTTCAGATGTAGTGGAAGATGCTTTAATGTTTGAAGAAGGTTGTGAGCTACTATCAGATAATCTAAACAGTTTGCGAGTGAAGTTGAACTTATTGAAGGATGGAGCAGGTAATGATGAAGTTGGATGGTCCAGCTCTCGAACACAGTATATGAAAGACCCTAAGAGGCAATGAAGCAACGGATTTGACACGGTCAAAAGTGTGGACACACTGGTCATGATATAAGATGATGTCTAAGAAATTTGAACACACCGTAAGATGTTAAAACTATTTATAATAACAACTAAAATTTGAAGAGTTAAATTTTTTATGTGTTTGTGTTTGGTGTTTATGTAGGACATCATCGTCGAACAATTATGAATCAACTCCAATAGATCTTAGTGACCCATTATTCGACGAATTTGACAAAATGCACGAACCTACCGAATGATTTATGTTTCTATTATACAAAGCCTGGTTGTTATGAAGGTTAATGATTAGGTCTATCTTCATTGGAAATTTCAGGCGCTTCCCCAAAACAGAGCCCTGTGATCAAACAAAAATCCTAACAAGTGAACTGAGCAATGTCGCACCCTCTTAAGAAACTCAGTTCATCTAAGTCTTTTACACCCTACCCAGCGACTTGATGCAAGACAAGCCATGCACAATCCGCCCGCTAAACTGAAACTTATCTATATTTACAAGATAGCCAAAGCATGATTTCTTAAATTGCTCTAATTGTTTTGCTGTCAACTTCGCTCGAATTGCAACTAGGCATGAATTTGCGTGTGAGCAGTTATTCACTCGTGACGCATATGCCTCTGATTCTAGCCATACTAACTGCACGTTGGATACCATTTCCTGAAATACAAGATGAAATAACATGAGCACATATACTACCAGGTATTTGCACAATCATATTACGACTAGGTATTTTACATATACCTAAGCAAAAACTAAAATGCAAGTGAATCGCAAACACGAAATGCCAAATCCAACACCATTGACTATAAAAATAAGGAAAAACCGTTACCCTAACCCTAAATTGAAATCCCACTAAATTACTTAACAAATGCTGGTTCTACTTGAACAATCACGGCTTTGCTCAAGAAATGGAACCTATCACTTCCGAAATGGAAGAATTGCGGCTTGGCTCCAAGGAATACGGCTCCGCTCCTTCCACGACTTCGACCCTTCCACTTAAAGTAACTAATTTTTGAGGATTTAGAGAACAGAGTTGCCTTTAACCATCGTTAAGCCTTCTTCCGAACCAATTTAGCAATTGGTTTCTTCCGAACCAGTTTAGTAATGGGTTTCTTAGAGCTATTGGTTTTTGTGTTCAAACTTCAATCTTTGAGTGTCCAACGTCTTCAAACTTTGCTAGGTATTAATTTCGGGTTTAAGTTCTTCACCTACCCGGTGGTAAAATTTGATCCCAACTATCCATAGCCCTTTGATTGATCTAATGGCTATAAAATGAACCCCGCAAAACTTACCACCCATAGCTTTCCCCACATTATAGCCTCGTTGAAGCTCCATACTTTAGGCTTGGTTGATAATAATGGTCCTATTCTTTTCCTTTTTTCGGTTTCACATGGTTTATAATAATAATAATAATAATAATAATAATAATTACTGACCTGCCAAAATGACATCGTTTGGCTTGGTGACTTTTAAAACAAAGGAAGCAACGTGCGCCCCTGCTTCTGCAGCTGCTCTTTCTTCCTCTTCGGAGCGATATATGAAACTCATTGTGGGCATCAACCAAGGATTTGCAGGGGTAAAGTATTTTTCCTCTAGGTGGTGGTTTTCTACTTGCGACACTCACTTGACTGTGTCGCCCCCCTTAAAATCGACACTTGCACCTTCGCTCTTATAACGACTACAGCTCGTCCTAGGGATTTGGAGTCTTGAATTGATTTATTTAACGGAAAACTCTTTTGGATTAAAAATAACTGCCTTTAATTGCTATGGTGATTGAATTAAGACAAGTGTTTGTTGACTCTATAAATTGCAAAATGTTTTGTTTTAGGTTTGGTTTGACAGATTTTCACGCACTCTCAATCTGTTAGTTGCAAAATCTTTCGTTTAAATTATGCTCTGTTAAACTACTAGGCTTATATATCAAATTATTCTTTTTAGTTTTATTGGCTTTAACACAGATTATTATAAATTTATATAAATCATCTTTGTTTCGATAGTTGATATATTTTTCTTGGCTTGTTTAGTTTCAAATGTTATTGGTTTGTTTGGTGTTGTTTTCCATTATAAGAACGCAGTTTAGTGTTTGTTGTATGTTATTTGATTGTTTATTTCATATTCTCATAATTGTAAGTTTCACATCATAATTGGTTGTCTCCTCTAATTTGCTTTTGTTGGTACTCTGTGAGTGTGTGTTTGAATGCATACTTCAAATTATAAACTTTTCTTAACCCATAGCTAACAAATTGGATTGGCAGCTCTCTTTGGATTTTATATGAAACTTCTTATGTAATTAATGTATTCTTTTTGTTGACCCATATTCCATCTTCCTCTCTCTTTAGTCCCTCCTCCTTCATACCTACACTGATGGCGGTGACAGGATGAACCATAGAAATTTCATAGTACAACAAGCATCTAAGGGCTACTGAGCTTGAAGCACTATTCGATTTCTATGGCAAGATCAGTGTATGCACCATGACACCAAGTAACACTACCTACATCACTTACGTCAAAACTAAAAGTGCACTTCTTTCACTTGCAATGAATGACAGGGAGTTCGGAAGCAAACATTTGAAGGGTATGAAGGTAGTGATACTTCATAACTAGTAAGTTGCAAATATTTACCATCTTTGCTTTCAATTCATGATAAATTGTAAATGTAGTAAATGTAACAACTAGCTAGAGAATATGAAATTTTAAAGCAATGTGGAGACTTCATTGACTATATGTTGTTGTTTAAAATGAGATTCTGTTGAATAACCCTCATCCCGACGAGGATCATTCCCTTGATTCTCAGAAATTAAGTAGTTAATCAAAATACTCAATGACTGGCATTGGACTTTATTTAGGTTGCGTGCGTCTTCGAAGGGAGCTGCTAGAATGTGGGGTAAGTTATGCGGGTTGTCGGTTTGGGGTATCTAAGAGCCATCCAATTAAATCGGACGGTTAGTTTTCAAAACAAGGTGCATTGTTAGAATCGGGTTGAAATTATTCGTTGGATGCGTTAGAACCCGATTTCAATTCAAGATGTTTCCCTCTATCGGGAAAACTCATAACCTCACTCCTCTCTCTCCTAACCTAACGCAAACCCACAATTACAAAGATCCAAAAACCCTATACTCACTCCATTCTCATCAACCCTTCACTGTGTTCCTCGATTATGGTTGACTCCATCACCAAAGAGTATTTGTTTTCAAAACAGGGTGCATTGTTAGAATCGAGTTGAAATTGCTCGTTGGATACGTTAGAACTCGACTTTGTCTGTGTAATTGGAATCTAACAAGTTGGGCTTTGCGTCTTTTCTGTCAATTTGGCCAAAGTTTTGTGTAATTGGAATGCATTGATATGCACTTGTGTTTGCAATGTAGTAATGTTGGATTAATGAATTATTGTTTGCTATGGAGTAATATAGAAACAGTTCAGTAATATATGTGGGTAAAATGTCTGGGGGCTTAGAGGAGAGTGATGACTGTGTAATAGCTAATGGGACAATTTACATACCTGAAGTAAGAAATGAGGATACACCAGCAGTTGATGGAGTTTGACTCGCTTGACCTCGTTTATGATTTATACAATAGATATACATTCTTAGCTGACTTTAGTGTTTGACATCATTCCATCTTTAAGGGAAAAAGCAATAAAGAGATTCTAAGGAAATAATTTGTATGTTTCAAACAAGGTGAATATAGAAAAGATAAAACTTGGGTGAGAAAAAGACAACGGGAGATAAATAAATGTGATTGCAAGGCTAAGGTTGTGATTGTAAAGACAAATGGGCGCAAGAAGTATACCATCTCTCTTGTTGTAAAGAAGCACATTCTGTTTCCCTCTTTTTTGTTGAGGCGACCAACAGAAGGAACTTTTTGGTCCTTCTTTAATTGAGTATGAGGTGTGCCATCACCAAGCCATGAATTAGGCTTGAATGGAATGTGAGTAGAAGATGCATCCGAAATATGACTTTAATCAAACGATTGTTCGGTCGAGCAAGGAACCTCTTCACCGCCTAAGTTCTTTCATTACCTCGGACTAAAGGCTTTATGTGAGCAACCAAATGATATGGAGTGTTTGGAGATGAAGATTGAACTTGAAATGTAATGAAACGAAGAACATGTGCGTAAAGTAAGAGGTACTTGAACTTAAAAATAATTGAAAAATAAGTGCGGAAAGTAAAGTGCATAAAATAGATAATTTAAATAATAGTGCGTAATTTAAAGACGAGTGCGTAATTTAAAGGGGGGAAAGTAAACTAGATTACAAAGAACAGTAAAGATAACATGAATTGAAGTTATTGTACTTAAAATAGAATTGAAAAACAAGAACAAGAATGTAAAGGCATAAATGAAATCTTCGGAAACTAGAGCGGAAAAAATAAGAACTAGGCTATGGCTACATTATGCTACTCCTATGATAGAAATTGAAGAGAATGTAAAATGACAAGTTGTGCGTTGTGTCGGTGGTCCTTGCTCTCTCCCATGAGCTTGGTATTTATTGGGGCTTCGGTGAGTCTCAATTTGGTCGGTCGTCAATTAGCATTCAAATCAATCATAATTGCTTCAAAATGTCTTCAATCCCTTGTCTCATGCATGTGATTTAATGTGAATAATAATATTTGATTTGATTTTCCTTCCATCTTGAGCTCTCTCACAATAACTTTGGTTGACCATCAAGCTGGCACAATTCCTTCTATATTTGAATTATAACCCATGAGAAAATACTCCTACGAATTATCTCTCCTTATTTAAGCATTGACTGATTTTATGTATTTGGCCGCTTTTAATTATTCGACCGTATCTACACTTTTGGCCGCATATAGGCTCTCGACCACTTTTATGCTATCGGCCATATTGATGTGTTCGGCCAGATTGTTGTATTCTGCCACATTTATGATTTTGGGCTTATATCCGACCTTATTGATTAGGCCCACAGGTTGGGCTCAATGTTAATTTCATTGTCGGATCTTGGGCCTGATTTGGTCAAATTTCAACCAGGCCCAAACACATTCATACAATGACACCCTTAGAAAGAATGCATTTTTTGAGATCATACCGTCGTATTTCAAATGCTACAAAAGTACTCACAAAATAATTCGGTTTAGTTAATATCCCTACTCATAAGAAAGTAAGTATTTTTGAAGTGCAATCCAGAGGAATGGATAAAATCGGTTTTACCAAAAAGGATATTTACAATCTTGAATATAGTATGAGTGCGAAGTTGAGGAACCATGATGTTGAACTAGTGACTGAGTATTTTACGGTTGAACAAAAAAAAAATGAGTCTTTTTATTTCAAGATTGAGGGAGATGCCAATGATAGGTTTAGTCGATGTTTTTAGGCAGATTCAGGTTTTATGGAGATGTTGTTGTATTCGATACCACATTCATACAGCTTGACATTTGCGCCAATATTGGGCGTTAATAACCATGGTCAGACAAATGTCTTAGCATGCACATTTTTAAGCACGGAAACGACCGAATCATTTATCTGGATGTTTGAAGAGTTTAAGAAAGCCATGACAGGTGGTGAACCTAAAATGATCATTACAAAACAAGATGCAGCTATGGCCAGAGCAATCGTCCTCACTACATTTCAACGACTTTGCATATGGCACATCACATCCAAGTTCTATGATAAGTTACCACATTATGCTTATAAGGAGTATTGGGGTGATTTTCAAAAAACCATCTGGGATACCGACAATAAGGATGAGGTTGATGCAAAGTGTAATGTGGTGGTTACAAAGTCTGGTTTGATTGACCATCCATGGCTAAGTTTAGTCTTTGATTTATGGGAATCTTGGGTTCCAACCTACGTACAACACATTTTTGCCGCTGGAATGTCAAGCAGCCAAATAACGGAAGATTCTCATGCTTTCTTCAAGCAATACATATTAAGGAGAAATTCATAGATGAATTTCATAACACGATTTGAGAGGGCACTTTGCCATCAACATCAAAAAGAGTTACTTGTTGATCACATTGATGCATTTGAAATGCCTCAATGTACTCTACCGATGCTAATGAACAAACAAATGACTACCTTATACACAAGGGCAAGGTTCTAGAAGTTTGAGCAAGAACTAATACAAAGTACAACATGTTTCCTACAGCTCAAAACAGAGGATGCTTCTAAAGTTATCTGTAATGTGAGCGAAATGAAAAATTAGGAAACAAGAGTGGCATAAGTCGTATATGACAAAAATAGGGGAAAACCGTTACTCTAACCCTAAACTGAAATTCCACTAAATTACTTACCAAATGCTAGTACTACTTGAACAATTGCGGCTTTGCTCCAGAAATGGAACCTATCACTTCTGAAATGGAAGAATTGCAGCTTTGCTCCAAGGAATACGACTTCGCTCCTTCCATGCCTTCGCCCCTTCCACGGCTTCGACCCTTCCACATCTTCGCCCCTTCCACTCAAAGTAACTAATTTTTCAGGGTTTAGAGAATGGAGTTGGCTTCAACCATCGTTAAGCCTTCTTCCGAACCAGTTTAGCTATGGGTTTTTGTGTTCAAACTTCAACCTTTGGGTGTCCAACGTCTTCAAACTTTGCTAGGTATTAATTTCGGGTTTGGATTCTTCACCTACCCGGTTGTAAAATTTGATCTCAACTGTCCATAACCCTTTGATTGATCTGATGGCTTTATAGTGAACTCCGCAAAACTTACCCCTCATAACTTACCCCGCATTATAGCCTCGCGGCTTGAGAATCACCTTCAATGAATATATTAGTTATATCTAATTGTTTTGCCCATAAGTCTGTTTTTAAAACCCAAAGCTTTTGCTTCCAATAGAGTTTATTCATAGAAGTATAAAATGAACAATCATTTTTTTTTTGTCAGATAAAATCAACAATCTTAGTACGGCCATTTGAGATTTTCACATCTTAACGAATTGAAATTTTCGCTTTGGCTCCCTCTCATCTTCTCTCTCATTCTCCCTTCCATTATTCTCCATCTTTTTCTTCTATACTCTAGCACAAAAAATGAAAACTAAAAACTAAAATTGAAATGGTTATCAAACGGGCCCTTAATTTGGCTATTTGAGTCTCTAATGATAAACCAGCATCAACTGTCCCATCTTAACGAACTGAAATTTTCGCTTCATCTTATATTGTCTTCAAAGACCTATTCATTTGCCAAGAGTCATAAAGAAAAGGGTATACTGGTGAAATACCCCCTGAACTTGTACCTCGCTTTCAATTAGCCCCCTATCCTTTTTTTTTAGAAAATGAAAGATATGAACTTCTTTTTTTCGCCAATTTCCCCCCTCCGTCTAAATCCACAACATTTCATCCAATTTTCCGTTAAAAATGAGGGTAAAATGGTCATTGTATACATTAAAAATAAATAACAAATGAAAAATAAAAATAAAAATAGAAATACTCTCTCTTCTCTCTCTCTCTCTCTCTCTCTCTCTCTCTCTCTCCCTCCCCCATCGACAGACTTGACCCCCTCCCTCTGCAAAACACCCAGCCACTGCCACCGTCCACCGTAGCCAGCGCCGCTGGCACCAATCGAACCGGCCTGGACCTGCCGTCACGCTCCAAGCCATCCCCGCCCTGAAAACCACCATCAGCCGCCGGATTTTTTGGAACCTACAGGCTGGGTTTCCTTTTGTTTCAATTTTTGGAAATATCATTGTTGGTTTCAATTTGGGGATTTCTCTTTTTTTTTTTTTTTTTTTGGTTGCTGGGTTTTAGGGTGCTTTGGCTGTGTTGATGGGGTTGATGTGCTGGAGGAGATAGAGCTAGGGGAGGGGGCAATGTGTTGATGGGGTTGATGTGTTGATGGGGTTTTAGGGTGCTTTGGCTGCCAGCCACCCTTTCTTCTTCCACGACGTCATCTCGGCCCACCCTGTCCTAGCCCTCTTTGTCTCCACTCTCTTCCTCCCGCCAGCCTAACCTGCCGTCCCCGGGCGATGTCTTTGATGTGCTGGAGGAGAGCGATAAGGTTGCTGGTTCAGTCTTTTTCTTCTTTTTTTTTTTTTTTTTTGGGTCAAATTTTTTTTCAATTTTTAAAAATAATTTAACTGAAAATTAGATGAAATGTTGAGGATTTTGACCGTAGGGGGCACATTGGCGAAAAAAAATAGTTTGGTTCCTTAATTTTCTAAAAAAAAAAGGATAGGGGGCTAATTGAAAATTAGGTACAAGTTTAGGGGGCAAATCACTAGTATACCCTAAAGAAAATGCTTAACAATATAAATGGTAGATTCCTTGCTAGTGCGACGGGCTTGTAGCTCAAGTGGTTAAGAGCATTACCCCTGCACTCGAGATCCAAGGTTCGATTCCCCCTCTCCCCTAGTCTCGCTTATATATATATATATTAAAAGAATCCTTGCGAGCAGAAGCATCCTTTTTTTTTTTGGCAACAATTATTGGATTAGAACAATAAATTTTTTTTAATTTAGTGTCAGCATCTCAATGCATTTTATGTAATCTCAACACCTTTTCCAGTTTGTAAATATGTAGGAGCACACAATTTGTAAGCAAGTTGAGAAGAATATCAGTGCATCAAACGCAAGTAACATATCCTTCAGTTTATTTAAGCACACAACTTGTGTTTCTTCTGAATTTTTATTTGTTAATTTATATAATTTGTCAAGCTGCGGTAGGCAAAAATGGTGGTCCAAAGTCGTGTCGTGTTATTGATCAACATAGGATTTGAAAGGCATATTAACGGATGTATGAAAGTGGTTTGTAAAAGCTGAAACTAATAGGTCAAGCACTTGAAGAAGTCTAATAGATTGAGACATTGAATAAAAACTTGAGCCTTAATAACCTGACTCCCAATCAAACCACTATGCTCCGAGTGGGGAACTTGCACAAATTTTAGTTCTTTATTTTAATTCTTTATGGATTAGGGACTTCACAATTTATCTAGTGCAAAGAGACAAAGGTTCAATTGAATTCTGAACATTCTCATAGAAGAATAACAAGACTAACCTAGTTGCACGCATACAACTGAGTCCAAATCACTACTTCAAAAATAATAGTAAAAAATCTTGTTATGGAATGACTAAAGATCTCTGGGCTAAAAACAATAGTTAAAAATCTTGTTCTAGAACATGGAAATAAATCGAATGAAGTTAAAATAAAGCAATAAAAACTTGATTTGGCTGAAGAGTTGTCATATCGAATTGACTGGTTGTAGTACTAGACAAACAAAAATTTCTGTTGTGATTGATAATCAATTGGAAATCATACACGCATGTGATAGAACAATCTTCGAATTGACTGCTTCTTTTTAAGTTTGTTTCTTAGCAGCTAGCTTCTTCTTTAACTTGAGTAGAATCCAACTTGCAGCTATTGTCATTGGAAGATGCAAGACAGTGTTCCACATTGGAAGATGGAAACTTTGGTGCTTAAAACATACATATTTTTGACTTCTCCACCTATTGTGAATTGGTTTTACATTGGCTGCTAGCGTTCTAATAGTCGCTGAGATTCCTATTTGGTTTGATCATGAGATATTTTTTTTTCCTGGACCGTGAAATTTAGAAAACAATTAAAAAAGTCAAAAAAGAAAAAGAAAAATAGGAAATTTACCCAAAGCAAGCTGGTCCTAGAATGATGCCCAAATCATTGCGAAGCAGGCCCAAGGCTGAGATGCAAATTCAATCCCAAACCTTTATCAAGCTGAATCCCACCCTCATCTTCCGCACAACCGCTTAAACCCTGCAAAAAACTAGCATGATTTCCAACCCCTTCTTGAGACGAAGCCCTCATCATCAAACATTCCCCTATCCCGGCCTTGCGGTAGACATGCCTCCCTAATGGCGAGAGGCCAGTCCCGGAGAGATATGCGTCGCGGTCCGATATGTTTACAGGTGCATGTGCCATGTAAAGACATGACGGGGATTGTGGGGGCGCCGCTGTCGGAACCATCATAGAGGCGAAGAGGTGTGACGGTGAAATGAATGCCGATATGATCGGGTTTTGGACGTGTGAAGTAGCCAAGTTTCGGCTGCTAGCATGCATTTGTGCACGCTTTAGGATTTGCCTTTCTTTCTTGTGAGCATTCTGGTGGCCTCCCAAGGCCTGGGAATTGCTGAACTCACGGCAGCAGTACAGACACTCATATTTACGGAGGCCGGATTCTTGCGACGCAGATGAAGATTTAGTTATATTTGAGTTGTAGTGATCTTCTGATATGTTGAAGCCAAAGAGCTTAAGAGGTGTGGAAGCGGAAGTTACTGTGGAAATTGTATTTAGCTTTGTATCATAATCAATAATATCAGCCATCAAAGGTTGGTTTTTGAGATGAGATGAGAGAGATTAGGAGGATACAAATGGAATGAATGGGTGACCTTATAATTAGTGGCAATAACTTGCATGTGTGAGCTATTTAAAAGCTGTGGATCGATGAAGTAATAGATGGGGTAATGACTTGAGAGTCAAAAGAAGTAGAGCAACAAAGGAAAGAGAGAGGTAGTAGTTGTGAAAATTCCCATGACAAAGATAGAGTTAGAAGCAACAACATGGAGCAAGAAAACCAGAACTTTAGATTATACTTGTACCATTTTCTTGTGGTGTTACAAGTATAGAGTTAGAAGCAACAACATGGAGCAAGAACAACATGGTGCTAACTGAGGCATTTGTTCTTGGTACACTTAAAATCTAGCAGAGTGTTTTAGTTAGCCTACAATTGACCATGACCACACGGGTCGAAGCTGAGGGTGGTTCAGAATAATTGCACCTAACTTGGCTTATTTACATGAAGAAGAAAGTAACTTTTTTATCTGAAGCTGAGGAGGGTCCAGACGTGAGACCATGAGGTATATTTGGAAATCATTTGAAGCTCTTCGTTCCTAGAACCTTGCAATCATTTCAAGCACGATTTGGGAAACCGCATACATTAAATTAAAATGTGGCTGTACTATTATACATACATCCAGTCTGGTAACACAAATGCTTTTGTTTGAAGTGTGTGTAGTCCAAATTAAAAACTTGGCATATAAAGAGACACTATAGGGACAACAAAGAGACACTGTATCGGGCAGAGGCTATTATAGAATAAAAGTTGTGAAAAATGGCTATTTTAGCACAAACCCATTTACAAGGAGACGGCCATACGTAACATATTGACCATACAAGTAAATTTAGTGAAAAAGTGGTGAACATGAATAACTTCCTTAATGATACAACTAAAGCCAATTGTAGTCGATGTGCTAGACTATAAACATAGTAAGTACATGAACAATCATTCAGAATCAAAACTCGTAAATAAATAAATAACCGGTTATTTTTTATTTTCTATTTTTTTAAAGATACTTGTGAAAAAAAGATTTAATTAGCTGTTTCTTTTAATTTTTATTAATTATGTTGGTAGGATCCAGGAGTAACTTAGCCATTGGAGGGATAAAATCCCTTATTCTCTTTATTGTGGGGGCCACAAGCATTATTTTAATATATACAGTATTTCAAAGCCAGCGGGAGATTTCCGTCCATTCTAGGAGTAGGCACGTAGAGAGATGTTCAAAAGATGTGGTCAATAAAAACCAAACGACTGCATGCACAAAGTACAATCAGGTCCACCACTTGATTTTTTCATTTCTGCAATTTCCCCTGCTGCTGATAGGGCCACCACTTGAAGACCCACCTCCAATTCTAACTCCACCATTCCCAGCAGCTTTGATCTGCTGCTGCTTAAAAGTTGGTCTGATCAGCAGTGCTTGGGTTCCAAAAGTCCCTGTAGTAAAATGGGGGTGTCCTTTGGTAACTATTGGCAGTAGCTGGTTTGGACTCCCCTGCTGTTAAGCCTGTACTTCTGGGAAACACACAGACTAAATATTTCCCATCAGCACCATATCACCATCAAGTCTAGCATATTACTCATATAATTAGTCCTTAAATGATCAGTATGAGAACACAAATTAGATGTGACCATTTTTATATAAGGGTAATGTATTTTAACTGATTTTTCAGTCTTTTTTATTTTATTTTGTTCAATTTGCGCACCTGATTCAGGAATATTCTTTATTTCCGGATTTGGGTGTGACAGTAAGTTTATGGCACATATGATCCAGTTAACATCATGAACATATATTTATTTATTAGTGTCATCAGAAAAGATGAGGAAGAAGTGTGACATATTCTTGGTTCAAAAATATCCATCCCAAACAAGGAAAAATTTTAAACTAAACTTATAAGAAATTATACCTCTATTCGGGTCAGCAGATATGTCCAAACAAATTTTAATCCAAACTGATAGCAAGAACCAAGCTCAGACAATGTACAGTGAAGCTGAGCACACTATAGCACAAACTCAAGTCACCAATTCTGGAAGCACAGCTAATACGTCCAAATGATCCTGTGAAAAACGTTGATGAGCTCCTAATAAATTATCTCAGATTGTTACACCTCACCATGATCATAACAGAATTGTATTCTAGAATAACCTATTCAGATTGTACAAATGTGTACAGTATTGATTCCTTCATTCAATGAGAAGCAGAAAAAATTACCTCTTTCATTCATTTCTTCATGGTATCCAGAGCCACCCTTGCCTAACCATAATAACCAAAAGAAAACGAATTAACATATGGGCAAAATAAAAGAAATGAGATCACCAAAACAAATATACCTCTGGTAGTCATCGATGCGATGTTTTCGAACCCTAGATTCTACTCTAGAAAGAACACCGTCATGATCCTCTTCATCTTGGGCTTTAGAAGCCTCAGAAATCCTCACCGCTCGTTCTGTGGGATCTAGGCAAAACCCTAATGAATGATTAGATGATGAGATGACCAAGTACCCCTTCAGTTCTCTTATAGATGTGGTGTGGACGAGGGTTCTAGAATAGTGGTTTGGCGATTCAATATGATTGGATGGGATGAGGAAAATTGAAGCTGACAATAAAGGTTACTTGGGATGTATCCAAAGAAAAAAATGAAGGGAAATACTACTTTTCCTTCCTTGTTTTACTTTTCTCTCCATGCATCTCCTTCATGGCAGCCTGGTGGTCCATCAATCACGCTATGAACATGGTTACGTGGCTGTTTCTCAAAATCACACTGTTTTTAATCAACGTTTTAATTTGATAAGGTTGGCATTTCTCCAATTCTCTCCCTCCTAGTCTTTGTTAGTTTCCTTAGGGTCCTGCTTACGTGTTACCATGGCAGCTTAGAACCGTAATCAAAGTAGAAAGAAAAAGATCAAAAGTTAGGCACGCTACAAGCCCTATATAAAGCATCCCTTGGCACCCAAGTTTATCATCATCCTCCTCACCAAATTACAAGTTAATCAAGTTTATCAGCAACAGCAACAGCAAGCCAATTAAGACATTTCCATGATGATGATGAAGAGCCAAGCAGCTCTCCTCGGCCTCACCACCTTGGCCATCCTCTTCTTCTCAGGTATAATATTATACAAACTTTGTTAGGTGATCGGATATCGATCAAAAGTTTATTTTTACAGTTGTCTCTGGAATCTTTATTCTTATGATCATGGTTTTATGTACGTTGAATATGCAGGTGCACATGCTGCTAAAATCACTTTCACAAACAAATGTTCCTACACTGTCTGGCCAGGAACCCTAACCGGTGACCAAAAACCTCAATTATCACTCACCGGCTTTGAGTTAGCAACCGGAATTAGCCGCTCTGTGGACGCTCCGTCCCCATGGTCCGGTCGCTTCTTTGGCCGAACTAGGTGCTCCACAGACGCGTCAGGAAAGTTCACTTGTGCCACCGCAGATTGTGGCTCTGGCCAAGTCTCATGCAACGGTAACGGCGCAGCTCCGCCCGCTACATTAGTAGAAATCACTATTGCTGCGAACGGGGGTCAAGATTTCTACGACGTTAGTCTTGTTGACGGCTTCAACTTGCCCATGTCCGTGGCTCCACAAGGCGGCACGGGCGAGTGTAAGGCTTCAAGTTGCCCTGCCGATATTAACAAGGTGTGCCCGGCTGAGTTACAAGTGAAGGGATCGGATGGAAGCGTAATTGCGTGCAAGAGCGCTTGCGTAGCATTCAACGAGCCAAAATACTGTTGCACTCCACCTAACGACAAGCCGGAGACATGCCCTCCCACTGATTACTCTAAGCTCTTTAAGACCCAGTGCCCTCTAGCTTATAGCTATGCTTATGATGACAAGAGCAGCACCTTTACATGCAATGCTAGCCCTGACTACCTCATCACATTCTGCCCATAAGCATATATATATATAATGGGATCTTATATGTTATGATATTATACATATAGTTCCCAATAATAGAGAAGAATAAATAAATTTCCTGGATCTTGACACATTGTTGATGTCAATAATTTGTAATGCAGACGATCAAATAAAGGAATAAATGTTTGGATTTTATTTTCATTCATGGCTTTCAAATTTTTGTTTCGTTCATTTATTTATATGATGCATTATTTCCACCAACAAAGCATGAGCATAATTTAAAGAGAGTTAGCTGTAATTGAAATGGTTATCAAACGAGAGTTTAGACACAGAATGTATTTCTCTATCATAGCTAGTAAGGAATAATCATGGCCATTTATGAAACTATAGTATTGAACAACACTGAGAAACACAAGTATGGCCATTTCAAACAGACTACATATAACTCCATATTCCAACAATGAATCAACAGCACTCATGGCCATTTACGTTTGCAACATCTGAAGGTAGATCATCTAATTAATGTTAGAAGGATAATAGTTATCTAAAGTTTGACCCCCTCTGTGTGTTTAGGTAATAAATAATTGATATTAAAGAGGGGATCGAGAGAGAAATATAAAATTAATGAGTGCTTATTAAAAAAAGAAAAAAAACTAAACTTGACATGTCAGATTTACTCTCATTCATAGATAGCAGGCTAATCCAATGGTGTGAAACCTATGTCAAAACTTGTGTGGAAAACATAACGTCACAGATATTATATGTTAGCTCCTTTCACTAAGAAAAATATCTATTAAATCTCTAACAAAAATGGCTTTTTTCTAATAAAAATCATCATGGTTTGTTGGAAGAATTTTCAAAGAAAACATGGTCATGCTTGTGGGCATCTCACCTATTCTAGTCATAATTATAAGAAAGTTGTACTTTCCGCAGTGTTGCAATGAGGAAAACAAATACAAGTGTTTAATTTCATGGGCCTGTTTTTCTTCTACTACAATAATTTGGATTTGTTTACAACTATGACTTTTCCCAGAGCAATTGAGGGACCGACTTGACTTTCACCATGCGGCTTCAGGAAGTGAAAATGAACCCTGCACAAGACTTTTAGAGGGAGCTCTTTGGACGTGGACTTGTTAAAACATGAAAGGTTTTGTGTTGATTTTTCTCAATCATACAATCCGTTAATATACAAATTTGTGTACTCTCTCAAAGAAAAACTCCACAAAATGCAGGCGGAGCCACATATTAAAAAAAAATATAGACTCTAGCTTCTCTATTGACAAAGTGAGAAGGAAGAAGCGTCACTGCTCATTCTCTCCCTCCACTCCCTCTCATATTTGAATTTTAAAATAATTCAAATAATTAATTAATTAACTTGGAATTAATTAATGAACTAAGTTTAATCTAAATGACAGAGCCCAATTCCATCTTTTGATTAATTAAATATTTTATTATTATTACATATATATGCCATTAATTAATCATTGACCCAACTAATTAGGAATTGATCCAAAAGGCCAAACCCATTTACCACTCATTTGGGTCACTAGCATAGCCCAACCCAAACTAATCTTCTTGTAAGAGTAGGTCTTAGAGCACTTCCACCTATTGTCATGGCAACCCAAGGGCATCCACTATTCACATGAGATATGAGGAGAGGAATTTGTATAGATTTTAGGATGGGAAGTGAAGAAGATGGCTAGATATTTATAGAAAAAAAATTTCTGAATTTGTTGGTATTTAAATTGGCCGCAACATGACGTCAAATTGCTCGGGCAAGTGTTGCCTTTGGGCTTGCCCAGTTTCATGGGGCCCACTTCTTGCCATGTCAATTTTTCTTTGGTGGGAGTTGTTTTTGAAGCCTAGACCCTCTTTTGCCATGGCAAAGGGCAAGGGCAAGTACGGGTGATTACTATTCACATGAATAGTATGTGCCCTAGCAATATTTTTGTTGCTTTTCCACCCATTGCTATAGCAACCTAAGGGCAATTATTATTTACATGGGATTAATTTTATTTATATGTATGAGATTAATAAAAAAAAATAAAAAATTGCTAGGTATGTATAAAAAAATATTATGTATTTTTGGTAATTTTTCAACAACAAAAAAATTGATTTTTTTGAAATTATTTTCATCATTGACGTCATTGCCCTTAGACAACAGTTTGGGTTGTTCTTGCCTTCGGGCCTGCCCTATCTTGATGAAGCCCACCATCTGCCCGGGCTGGATGTGATCAATGGAGTGGGTTTCTTGGGCCTGGAGGGCCTTTTGCCCTAGCAAGTCCAACCGATGGACTTCTCTAAAGAGCGCCAAGGAGCTCTAGCTGGATTAGAGGGGAACCTGGAGAAGTAGATAGCAGAAGGATGTTATGAAATGTCACATCTTGATGAGCAATCTTTTCACCACATATTATGTTTCAACATCATTTTTTAAAGATCATCTTCTGATTTTAATTCGCTACTAACTGAACAAAATATTTGAAGTATGCACTATGGTAAAGAATTTCAGTCTTGGTTCATATTTAAATCAATGTGTTGCTACCATATATATCTTTCTTTTCAATAGTTGTCTCAGACATCCTAAAAATTGCAACAAGAACTTGGAGAAGACTCTTGGATATAGTAAATAGAGATACATATAGAAAACCACATGTTGTGCATGCTAACTCAAAATATATCTTAAGTTTTGGGGAATCCCCATCCCCATTCCTGTCGGAGGACCATCTCCCAAAACCAGCCTCAAATCCCCGAATATTATTATTCTTTTCAGATTTTGCTTTCAGAACTAAATTATTTTTGTTGATGTTCCTTTCAAATTTTAAGCTTGAGATCAACTGAAACCATTTTCCACAAAATCAAATCAAACCCACCCAACGTTCATAGCTACACGCAACCAAGAAATACACAAACAAAGGAAAACCCATTTAGCAAAACCATTATAAAAAATATAAATAAAAAAAGAAGCGAGAAAGTGACAAATTTCCCAAGCATGCGAAGGAGATTGAGCTTTCGAGTTTGGTTCTGAAACAAAGCATGTGAAGAAGATTGAGAGACCAGAGAGCAGAAGGGGGTGAGTTTGTTGTGTAAGAGCGCGCTAGGATAACAGCATATGAGATTATACGTTTATTATAATTATATATTATATATTTATTAATTTAAACCTAAGTATATAATATTTTCGGGTTGGGTTCCGAGGACGGGGACGCCATTACCATCTCTAGCCGGAACCCACTGAGGAACCGTATTCGTACGAGTGCCCGATTTCTCAATTAAGCTTGTTTTTAATTGCAAAAAAAACCCTTAAATAGGTCTATTGGTACACATGCAAAAAATAATTAAAACGTGTGTACGGGATTTAGAGAGTAAGGATGAAGTTGACGAAGTGAAGTGGATAGAGATTGTTGAGAAAAGTGGGTTAAGTGGAAAAGAGCGGCTAGAGTAGAGAATCCTTATATGAGTTTGGTTCAACATGGGGGCCCGTTCCTGCCCTATATGTGAACCATGTTTTCTTAACCAAACGGCATGCGGATTATTATGAAAGTTCTATCTCTCACTCTCAGAATTCCCAAATCACGTGGTCATTCAAAAGCCAAGATGCCCACAAAATCTAGAGACCCAATCCAATTGAAGCAACAACGAAATCATAGAAGACAAAACAATATCTCAATTAGGTAGAACGTTCAATCACAATAATGCGGAGTGACACCAAATTTGTGCACCTCATAGCAGAGTTTCACTTTAGAATTAAATGTATAAAGAAATGCAGTATAATTAAATATTAGCCTGCTACCTCATAGCCACACATAGTACATTTTTTTTTTCTCAGCCAACGGAAATGTACAGGATCAGACAAACATAACTTACAAAAAGATTTTTAAAAGGAAAAGTAAAACCTTAGAACATGCACTTTTTTTTCCTGCCCCCTTATCGTTTGTTGTTTGTCAAATTTAAATACAACATTAATATATTAGAACATCATTAAATCAATGGTACCAAGCTTTGAATCTTCTCCAATCTGCATGTAATCTAAGATAGTACATCATCATTATTTCTCAAGTTTCTAATCTTTATTCATTGGTTGTTTGTTTGCTAATTAATTGGCTACAATTTTTAGTTTTGCTGATTAGTGGTTTTTTTTTTTTGGTGGTTTGATTGTACTTATTTGTGTTAGTGTTTGAAAAATGAATTTCTAAATTTAACTAGACTACAGGCCTCGTTCGAGTTTAGTTATGCTGTTTTCGGGCTTTAGGCCCCTACCAAAAAAAATTGAATCATTATATATTAAATATAGAAGAACCAAGAAAAAAAAAATTAGCTAGACCCTAAATAAATTCCTGGTTCCGCAATTGGGTGCCGCTGTTTGTATCTGTAATAATTTTTACAATATAGAAAAGTGAAAGCCAGGGATTTGATGGAGTTTATGATCAGGGGCGGATCCACCATGGGGTCAATGGGGTCAGACGACCCCATGGCAGATCTGGACTTTAGTGCTAGGGACTGGTTTTTGCCCTTGGAAGCCATGGAAATGACCCCATGGAGAAGAAGAAGCTTCGGTGGCTGGGGTTCTTTTCTGTTTTTTTATATAAAAAACTGCTTTGCAAAACGATGTCATTTTGGACAACTCAATTTTTTTAAAAATGACCTAGCCAAAACGACGTCGTTTTGGTCTAGGACTTTAAAAAAAAAAAAAAAAGGGGCTGCAGCTTCTTAACATCACATAGACCCGAAAATAGACCCTCCAAACTCCAAATTTTCATATTTCTCCCCCTAACCCCAATCTCCCCAAGACCTCTACCACCATCTCCTCCTTTGTAATATTATTTTTGACATTAATTATGAGTGAAAGTACTATCGTTTCATTTTCAATATTTTTTTCATCTTAAAAAATTATTTGGTAGTTTACACTATGACCCCATGAGCGGTTATTCCTGCATCCGCCACTGTTTATGATCATGGTGAAGGATCATTGACTGGCGGAGAAACACCATTATTGATTTTGTTGAAAGGAAGGGAAAAGAAGGAAAGGGGATTTATAGGGTATCTGATTCTCTTTCTAATTGTTCTTGCTGGCCTGAGGAGAATATCTGTGGTTGTTATATTGTTGTCTTGTTTTCCTTCACATGTAGGGTTCTTGAAGTCCAGCTAGTCTCAATTCAAATTGTAGTTTGAATTTGAAAGCTCAGTATATATCTAGAAATTCCAACCTTTTGGTTGGCAACCCAGCTGAGGTGTTGTACTCTAAACTGTAAAATTGTTACAAATACAAATGAATAGTACAAAGTTTTTGTTTGTATTTATTTCGGTTATTTGCGATAGTGGGAACGATAGTACGAGTACAAGTTGGGTTTTGAGTAATTAAAGGGAGCTGATTTTCCCATTCCCCTTTTTTCCACTTACACTCCCTTTTACTTTTTAATACTTTTTAATCAATTTTGTTCTTTTTTGTTCTTTCTTTTTCCTATTCTACCCTTATCCTAAACTCTCAGGAAATCTCTCTTGCCCCATATCTCTTTTCAAATTACCCAAAGAAACAAATTAATAACCATGAACAACAAGAGCAGTCATTCAATGATGTTGATACAAGTGATCACATAGCCAAGGCAGAAGAAGTTGAAAGCCTAAGCAAGCCCAGCGATAATGAAAATTCAATTAAGTTAAAATCATCAACCTCAAATGTTGAGAATTTCCCCCTTCTCCCCCGCTTTTCTTCTCTCCCACTAATGTATTCATGAAGGTTTAATAACCCAAAAAACCAGAAAACATATTATTCAATCTCGTGGACGCCAGTGAGATTAGAACCTAGAAAACCCATAACCCTATGGACTATCAGAAGGCGAGATTGGACGCTGGGTTGATTAGGTTTTCGATCTCGTGGATGTATTTGTAGGAGAAGGGGTGTAGTGAAACAATGTCGCATTCGAAGTGCGACATTTTCTTGTTTTGTCGTCGGATTTGGGAAATCGACAAAACAACCCACCAGTCATGGAGGAGAGCCTAGGTTTCGGGAAATCGAAGCCGCCTTTGGCCCATGGCGCTGGCGGCAGCAAAGGTGGTAATTCGGAGAACTATGAGGGTTGGGACGGCGGTTTGAAATCGCCGAATGATTTGAGGAGGAACCGGTGACTTTAGAGGTGGAAGTGGGTGGTGCTGGATGGATGGAGGAGGCATGTCAGCCAAGCTCCACATATTCAAATATGACGGGGAATGGGGCTCTTGGCTCACTATCTAAATAGAGAGAGTGGGGAAGAGAGAGAAATAGAGAATACGGTAAGGGTAGAATAGGAAAAAGGAAGAACAAAAAAGAACAAAATTGATTAAAAATTATTAAAAAGCAAAAAGGAGTGTAAGTGGAGAAAAGGGGAGTGGGAAAATCAGCTCCCTAATTAAATTTTAAGTTTTATCATAATCCAAGTTGAAATTGATTAATTAAATGTTTATGTTATGACATGTGCACTCATATCAATTGGAACTCAAAATTGTTGAAGAATACACAAAGTCCCACATCAGAAACTTAACAAAATAGAAAGTCTCATATAATAAATGGTTCTACTCCTAATAAGATCGAGGCCTTTTATATAAAATCCCATATGGTTAAGTTGGGGACAATATCGATATTACTAGTGGTGGGCCAAGAGTCCGTCCCTCTGAAATCTTAACATGGTATCAGAGCCAAATTTGGTGCATCAATTTGGCATGGCTAGCATTATTGGAATTCAATAACACAAATTTATTTTCTTATGAAATTAACACAAAATTATATCACAACTAAATCCAAACATACGTGGTATGTAGTACAGTCGAATGCTGCTAATTAAGCATGCATGTTACGGCATAATACAAAGTTAGTTACTACACTCTACCCTAATTTGTTTTTGGCACTGAGACTAATGGTGATGGTGCGGCACCACGTGCTGTAGTATCTCCATCAAGAGGTTGGGAGACAATAACAAGCCCTGAATGATCCGAGGATTGCAAGAAGTAAGGATCAGTATGATCCATGGTTTCTGTTGGAGGAATTTTGGCTTCTGTTTGGGAGGTGTTGCTAGCGTCACCCATGAAGAGTTAGACGGCTAGGGTTTGTAAACAAAGAGACACCTAGAATCAGCGCTTTGATACCATGTCAAATTGGAGACTGTGTTGAGAAGAATATTTCTCTATGTATTGATAAAGCCAGAAGGCTAAGTATTTATAGAAAGATTTACAAACCCTACAAGGAATCCTAGGTTTACTTGGAGACTACTCCTAAATCAATTACAGAAAAGGAAATAAAGAAACTTCCTAATTTCCAACACATACGGTTGTCTTAGGCATCCTAAAAATCACATTTATTGGCTTTAATAGTTACTGTGGGAACCTAATTAATTCGCAAACCTAGGTCAAATAATTCCTTCCATTTGGGGATTATTTGACCTAATCAGGAATTATTCAATTTAATTGGGGGTTACTCAATTAAATAGAATGATTCCTAATTAGGTTGAGGATTGATTTAAATTCCTACGAATATTCTCAATTGATGGAGGAGTTACCTAATTAAATTAGGTATTGATTTGATTGCTATCCTGATTAGGGATTTGATTTAAATCAATAAATCAAATCCCTAATTAAGTCAAATCTCGCCAAATTGGGGAGGAATAATTCCCTTCCATCTACGGAATTATTCCTCTGAAACCCTAGCTCCCGAGACTCTATAAATACCTAGCTACACACAAGGGTGAAGGTACGTCTAAAACTCCTACTGAAACTCTGCAGAAATTATCTCTCAGAAACCCTAGCCACCTCCTTTCTCTCCCTCTTTTACATAAGGCTCCGGCCGCCCGGTTCATCCCAAAAACACATATAAACTCCGTACCCTATTTAGCTATTGGTTTTTTGCCCTAAATCAATTGAACTAATTTAGGCATCGGAGGGCCTTTGGCCAACACCCCCCGGGTGTGGTCCTCTTATTGCTATTCGTTTTGCAGGGAGAAAGAGAGGCGGAGAAGACGAAGGAATCTTCAGGCGAATATTCCCGTGGGAGGAAATTGACTCCCACAAATTGGTGCTTTCATTGAGAGCACGAGATATACTCAAAGCGTGCTCAAGGAATCCGTTCCTCCTATTTTCCAATCCACCGAAGCCTTCCAAACAACCATGGTTGGAAGCAAGATGACGAGAGGCAAAGCCGCCGCCATGGCTCAATCCGCGACGGCCCAAAGCCACTCCATTTATGATCCCGCGATTGACATGGTGGCGCCACCACCTCTCACCACCGCGCCGACCACCGTAGCCGCCCAAGGCCCCTTGGCCGAATTTAGCCATCCTCATGGCGCCACCGCCGAGCATGGCGGAACCTCCCATCAAAGTGGACTCGTCACCACCGCCGACTTAGGCCCGGTCTTGGAGCAACTTCATCCATTCCCTCCATTGCATCCGCGCTCAACACACGCTCATGCGTACACCTCCAATGAAGCCCTAGCCCATATGCAGTTGGGCTCCACACACTTCTCTCCTCCCGATCCACGAAGTCAAGCAGACCTCAATTTGAGAGTTGACCAGCTAGCTCTGAGAATGGACGACCAAAGCAATTTGATGAGGCAGCTCCTCAACCAAATCAGTCTAGCCCAAAACCTTGGCCTTGGACCACTGGGCGAAGAGAGAAGGATGGACGACTGCGCCAACAGGCAGATCGACGGGCGCAGAGCAAGTCAAGCAGGCATGAGCAGACAAGGAGAGAGACAACAACGTGATCAGCTCGCCAACATGTCACAAGCATCTGCAGGCCACACTCAGAGCAACATGCGAGGAAGGCAGGGCCCACGACTCCACGTTCGCAACCGCCTAGGCCCGCAGGGGAGTGCTCCTCAAGGGCTAGGCTCCTAGGGAGATCAGCCTGACGACCATCGCAATGAGGATCATGAAGAAAGGCGCTCTGCTGCTCACTCTCGAAGAACGTTCTTCAAGGGCTAGGCTCCCAAGGAGGTCAACCTGACAGCCTTCACGGTGAGAATCACGAGGAAAGGCGCTCCGCTGCTCACTCTCGAAGGATCAATTCCCGTCGACAAGCTGAGGAGAATCACTCGCAAGCGCAGTCCACCAACACGCCACCTAGGCAACGCAGCCGAGAAGCTCCAACCTTGCAAATCAACGAGGAGGTCAATCAGCGCCGTCCAAATCACAAGGGTCGCCGACGTGTCCAACCAGCAATGCATGCAGAGGACGTCAAGAAGCTTGTGAGTGACCAACTACGAGACTTGAAGGCCGACGGGAACTTCGAAGATGCGCTACGCAAGGAGATGGACCAAGCTAACTCCACGCCTTTCACTGTCGAAATTGAGCAGGCGGCTCCCCCGAAGCGGTTCTCGACGCCTTCGTTTACGCCCTTCAAGGGAGACTTCGATCCCGAAAGTCACTTAAAACACTTCAAAAGTGTCATGATCCTCCACAAGGCCGACGACGCATTGATGTGCAAGGTGTTTGTGATGACCCTGCGGGGAGCAGCTCAGGACTGGTTCCACACCCTACCATCTGGGTCGATCAGCAGCTCCAAGGAGTTGGCATACGTCTTCGCGAAAGAATACACGTCTTACCGGACAATCAAGAAGAACCCCGACCACTTGTTCAACCTACGCAAGAAGTCCGACGAATCCCTTCGAGACTACATCAAGAGATTCAAAGCTGAAAAGGCCAACATCATAGGATGTGACGACTGGATCGCGTCCTCTGCTTTCAAGAAAGGCCTTCCAGCTGAACACGACTTATACCGCGAGCTGACTATCGCTCCCAGCCAGACTCTGGCAGAGGTCTTCGCAACCGCGGAACGCTATGCGCTCTGGGATGACGATCGAATCGCCGCAAAGAAGTCTACTAAGCAGGAAGATCAACCAACCAAGCAGGCAGGCCAAAAGAACGACGGGTTCAGCAACAGAAACAAGGACAAGCGCAGGTCGCACCCAAAAGAGGAGGCTACGGCAGGAGAGAATTACACCAAATTCTCCATCCCCATACACCAAATCTTAGCCTAAGTGAAGGACAAGCCTTGGATAAGGAAGTCGTCGCCCATGAAAGGAGATCCAGACAAGAGGGATACCAGAAAATACTGTGCCTTCCATGGGACGCACGGACACTCAACAAACAACTGCTTTGCTTGGAAAACGCACCTTGAGGAACTCGTGAGAGAAGGTCACTGCACGGAGTTCATTGCAAAATAAGCCATCCAGCGAATAGAGGATCGCGACACCACCAAGGAGCCACCTCAGAAGGTCATAAGGATTAACACAATCCTCGCCGACTCCGAGGAGTCTGGGCTGACCAGCAAAGAAAAGAAGAGGAAGATCAAACAGGCCACGATGATCTCCCAAGTCTCAACCGACCTTCCACCGGCGGAAGATGACCCAGTGATCGGCTTCCAGAAGAAAGATCTGATCGGCCTCGACATGCCACACAACGACGCCCTTGTCGTCAGCATTCAAATCGCTCAAGCCATGGTCGACCGAATCCATGTGGACGAAGGCAGTGCAGCCAATATCCTGCAGTTGACTGTCATCCAACAGATGGGCTTGGAAGCAAAGATCAACAAAACAGCCAGATCGCTGACTGGCTTCAATGGCGCAACGACGGTTACCGTGGGCACTATAGATCTCGACGTCTACTCCCCACCTGTAATCAACTCACAAACATTCATGGTCATTGATGAAGTCTCACCCTATAATGGCATCCTGGGCAGACCATGGATTGGTAAGATCAACGCCATCACCTCCGCCACTCATCAGAAAATCCGCTACTCAATTCCTGGGGGCGGTGTTGGCCAGATCAACAGCGACCAGGCAATGGCGAGGAAATGCTCAGTTCAAGGGTTGAAGAAAAGCAAGCCAACACAGTTCCTCCCTGTGAATCAAGCAGATCTGGAGGGAGCAGAACAATCAGACCCCGTTCCTAGCAACCGAGCAAGCCAGAAGGGGAAGGGGATAGCTATCCCCTTATAGCAATCAAAGCATCAGGACCAAGCCGAGGAAATCCGTCCGGAGGTCTCCCCTGAAGAAGGATGGAAACCCGAAGAGGACGTCGAGCTAATACCCTTGGATCCTGACCAGCCAGACAAAAAAGCGCGGATCGGCTCGCGCCTAAGCCCAGACGAGAAGGTAGAGCTGACCACCTTCCTCCAGAACAACAAGGACATGTTCGCATGGTCACCGTCAGACATGCCAGGCATCGACCCGAACGTCATCTGCCATCGCCTCCACGTCAACCCTGCCAGCAAGCCAGTGGCACAGAAGAGACACAACTTCGCCCCAGAGCGAGTCGCAATCATTGAAGCTGAGATCGACAAACTTCTAGCAGCCGGCTTCATTGAAGAGGTCTCCTACTCGGAGTGGCTGGCCAACGTTGTTTTGGTGGAGAAACAAGAAAAGGGCAAATGGAGAGTTTGCGTCAACTACACTGACCTCAACAAGGCGTGTCCTAAAGACAACTTCCCATTGCCGAGAATCGACCAACTCGTGGATTCCACCTCCGGCAATCAGCTGCTCAGCTTCATGGACGCCTACTCCGGCTACAATCAAATCATGATGCACGAGGATGACAAGGCGAAAACTTCTTTCATCATCGAGAGAGGGACCTACTGCTACAAGGTCATGCCCTTTGGGCTAAAGAACGCCGGAGCGACATACCAGAGGCTCGTGAATAAAATCTTCAAGGAGCAGATTGGCAAGACTATGGAAGTCTACGTGGACGACATGCTGGTCAAAGCCCCAAAACGTGCAGATCACATCAAAAACCTTGCCGAGGCATTCAGCTTGCTACGCCAGTATCGCATGAAGTTGAATCCAAGTAAATGCACGTTCGGCGTATCATCCGGCCGATTCCTAGGGTACCTAGTCACGCAACGAGGTATCGAGGCACACCCACGACAAATCAAGGCCATTCTCGAGATGAAGTCGCCTTCCACAATGAAGGAAATACAAAGTCTGACGGGCAGAGCAGCGGCCCTCAACCGATTCCTCTCGAGATTTACCGACAAGTGCAGACCATTTTTCAAAGCTTTGAAAAAAGGGCAAAGAGATAAGTGGGATGAGGAGTGCGAAGTAGCTTTTCAGAATCTGAAGACTTACCTCACTTCACCTCCCCTGCTCTCAAAACCAGTCCCAGGCGAAGACTTGTTCGTATACCTGGCAGTGTCCAACTCGGCCGTTAGCTCAGCTCTCATTCGAGAAGAACTAGGGGCCCAACATCCGATATTCTACACGTCAAAAGCTCTCCTCGATGCAGAGACTCGCTACCCGAAATTGGAAAAGCTTATTTTGGCGCTTGTAGTTTCCGCGAGAAAGTTACGACCCTACTACCAAGCTCACCGAGTCATCGTCATGACCGACTTTCCTTTGAGATCAATACTTCACAGCCCCGACGCTTCCCAGCGACTCATGAAATGGGCTATAGAACTAAGCCAGTACGACCTCCTCTACCGGCCAAAGACTGCAATAAAAGCTCAGGCTCTAGCAGACTTTGTGGCAGAATTCACCTCGTCAGCCGAAGAAGCGAAGCTGGTCAACCATAAGAAGGAAAGTTCAAAAACAAATGGCACATCCGCTGAACCTGGCCAACCCACAGACATGTGGCAATTGCGCGTAGACGGAGCGTCAAACCAAAAAGGAGCGGGAGCAGGTGTCGTCATCATCACCCCAGATGGGACCCTATTGGAGCAGGCCATCAAGCTTGGTTTCCCAGCCTCAAACAACGAGGCAGAATACGAGGCATTGCTCGCTGGCCTGCGCTTGGCAAAGGAGCTAGCGATCAAGAAGCTAGCCATCTACTCAGATTCCCAGTTGATCACGAATCAAGCCTCAGGTGAATACATGGCAAAGCACCCAAGGATGATCTTGTACCTTGACAAAGTCCAAGAGCTATTGAAGGCGTTTCCTACCTTCACCATCCAGCAAGTGCCTCGGGTAGAGAACGCGCATACGGACGCACTGGCAAGCCTAGAATCGGCGCTGGATACCCAATTCAGACGCTCCATCCCGGTCGAACACCTTGACCGACCAAGCATTGAAGAAGTAGAGCCAATCGACGCAATGCAGATTGACGAGGACCCCAGCTGGCAAGACCCCATCATCGACTACCTGATGAATGGAATCTACCAATGAACAAATCCGAAGCTAGAAAAGTCCAGCAGAAGGCCGCGAGATACTACATGCACGACAACAAGCTCGTTCGCAGATCATACTCCGGCCGTCATCTTACCTGCATAAAATACCCTCAAACACTTGAGGTTCTCTGCAAAATTCACAACGGCGAGTGTGGCAACCACTCTGGGGGCATAGCACTCACCTAGAAGGCTCTAAACATAGGCTACATCTGGCCTACCATGCACTACTACTCCGTCAAATATGTCAAGAAATGTGATCGCTGCCAGCGATACAAGCCAATTCCTAACCTGCCTGCCGAAGTCTACCATTCGCAAAACAATCCATGGCCATTCATGCAATGGGCCATTGACCTAGTGGGTCTCTTGCCACCGGCGCCCGTCAAGAAGGACATGATGATCGTTGCCATCGACTACTTTACTAAATGGATCGAGGCCGAAGCTCTATCCTCTACTAAAGAAGCCGATGTGGAACGATTCATCTGGAGAAACATCATCTACCGATTTGGCTGCCCACAACCACCAGTTATCGACAATAGCTCACAATTCATCGACAAGCAGATGACTGAGCCCTACACATCTCTGAAGAAGAGAAGCAACAGCTAGAAGCTTCTGGTTTTCTTGTATCCAGTTATTTACATTCTCGAATAAAGCACTGTAACCTTATAAACATCAATATAAGTTCAGTCTCTCATTCCAGAATGTCTTATCTGCCTACTCATACCAGAATATCTCCATATAAGTTGCCCATAAGCAGCGTCCTTCGGGAGACGCAGCCCATAAGACGCGTCCTAAGGGAGACGCAGGGTGCGCCAGGAATTTCCTAAGGGAGGTATCCAGGTTCCTATCCGTTTCCTAAGGGAGGCAGGATAGTCACACAGTTGCCCATAAGCAGCGTCCTTCGGGAGACGCAGGGCGACGACCAAAGCGTCCTTCGGGAGACGCAGCCCATAAGAAGCGTCCTTCGGGAGACGCAGGGTGCGCCAGGAATTTCCTAAGGGAGGTATCCAGGTTCCTATCCGTTTCCTAAGGGAGGCAGGATAGTCACACAGTTGCCCATAAGCAGCGTCATTCGGGAGACGCAGGGCGACGACCAAAGCGTCTTTCTGGAGACGCAGCCCATAAAAAGCGTCCTAAGGGAGACGTCCTAAGGGAAGCGCAGGGTGCGCCAGGAATTTCCTAAGGGAAAACATCTTACGGGAGCATAACACGCCCGGAGTCCCTTAAGGGGGACCCTGGCCCTCGCCAATTTCCTACGCCCGGAGTCCCTCAAGGGGGACCCTGGCCCTCGCCAATTTCCTAAGGGAAAACATCTTACGGGAGCAGAACACGCCCGGAGTCCTTTAAGGGGGACCCTGGCCCTCGCCAATTTCCTAGGGGGACCCTGGCCCTCGCCAATTTCCTAAGGGAAAACATCTTACGGGATGCGCAGAACACGCACGGAGTCCCTTAAAAGGGACCCTGGCAATCATAAAATCTCCAAAAGAAGATGCGCAATCAAAATGTAGGCTGGTTACTCAAGCAGTCCACAAGTCAATATGCCAATTGAAGTTGAAAAAATAACTGAAATTTCCATAGCAAGCTGACCAACCGGCCAAGTTCAACAAAAGGAAGATGGTCGAATAAGGCCAATTATTCTAAACAAGAAAGAAGACTACAAGGTGAAAAGAAATAAAGGAGTCTTCATTTACTGTAGGATGCCAGCAGGAGATCCCTGATCTACAGCCTCTTCGGCATCCGCTTGATCAGCCACGTTCTCAGCAGCTCCACCTGCTTGATCCGCGACGTCTGCCACTACCTCATCTGCTGCATCCTCCTCTGCTTCATCCTCTTCAGCTACCGCCTCTTCGGCTGCCTGTTCTTCAGCTCCTGCCATGTTCACAGCATTAACCTGCTCACTTTGCACATGGAGCAAGTCAGAACAGAGCATCTCAATGTCTCCATCTCTAATGCAGACTTGTTATAGGCGCCAAACTTAGCAAGAAGCTTGTCATAACCAAATGAGACGTCAACATTCTTACGCTCAAGACGGAAGCAAATGGAGTGTCGCTTCCCTTTGTTTTTCCAAGGAAAGACTCGAGAAGGTGCCAAGTTCGCCGGCCTGGCGGACGTGGTTAACCAATTCAGCACAAGTGGACGAGCTTGACAGAAAGTTCGTCTTGAGCAGATTAGACACGCATGCACCTCCTGTGGGGTTGGGCCTGTCAACCTTGGGACCAACAGCTGACGTTGCAGAAGAACCCTTCGCCCGGCCAGATGACTCTCTTATCCTCTTAGACTCTGCCAACCTCGCCTCTGAAGAAGTCCATGAGGCAGAATCAACTCCACTCTTGACTGCCCGTGTCTCAACAACCGAGCCATGAGCAGATCTCCCGCTTCGATCTCCATTCTTTGACTGATGCAGACGACTCGAACTACGAAAAGGAATATCTGCATCTCTTTGACGCTCGGCAGAACGGGATCGGGCACGAACTACCTCACGAAGCAGATCATGATTTTCAAGCTTGTCAGCAGGAGGCTCGGATGATGATGGAACAAACCCCACTTGAGTCTTCCCAGCAGAATTGGACTTTGGCTTCATCCTCAACAGAGACACATCATTTGCACGCGAAGTCGCAACTCCATTTCTAGAAGACTTGACGTCAGCCTTACTTTGGGCAGATCATCAGAATCTGGACCATTCTGCTTCCATCTCTCAACATCCTGGGCAGGGGGCAGACCACCAACTTCCTCCCGATACTTGCCCAACTGACAGGCCCGCAACGCATGAGGACAAGCATGCTTCAGCCCAGACCTGCGACGATAGGCAATAGCTGGTCCACCTGCGCGCACCTGCTCTACCACGACTGCCGCCCACTATCAGCCATCGCCTGTCACGACGACAACTAGCCAGACTTCCCCCAGCTAGCCTTCGCAACAAAAAAGAAGAAAAGACGAAGAAAAAGAAATATACGTGCTCGACTTACCTTTGGATGCACAGCGACTCCTCTCTTCGACAAGCAGTACAAATTCTCCAAGATCTCTCTCAAGCTAGAAAGTAGAGAAGTTAAGTTTGCGATGTGAAGAAGAGTGAAGAGAAGCTCTACATTTACACAGGTTGGGCATCCTAGGTCAAGAAGGAATCGCAAACCCATTCCTACTGGGAACCCAACTCCAAGAACAGTCAAAAGCTCACTCCAATTGGGAACCCAATCTGCAAAATGAGTCCAACTCACTGAAGGAAGCCCAGTTACAGCTGGACAGCCCAACAGATAATTTACATCTCCTACATGCCGCCACGCGCCATGCAGAAGCTGGGGGGCATTTGTGGGAACCTAATTAATTCGCAAACCTAGGTCAAATAATTCCTTCCATTTGGGGATTATTTGACCTAATCAGGAATTATTCAATTTAATTGGGGGTTACTCAATTAAATAGAATGATTCCTAATTAGGTTGAGGATTGATTTAAATTCCTACGAATATTCTCAATTGATGGAGGAGTTACCTAATTAAATTAGGTATTGATTTGATTGCTATCCTGATTAGGGATTTGATTTAAATCAATAAATCAAATCCCTAATTAAGTCAAATCTCGCCAAATTGGGGAGGAATAATTCCCTTCCATCTACGGAATTATTCCTCTGAAACCCTAGCTCCCGAGACTCTATAAATACCTAGCTACACACAAGGGTGAAGGTACGTCTAAAACTCCTACTGAAACTCTGCAGAAATTATCTCTCAGAAACCCTAGCCACCTCCTTTCTCTCCCTCTTTTACATAAGGCTCCGGCCGCCCGGTTCATCCCAAAAACACATATAAACTCCGTACCCTATTTAGCTATTGGTTTTTTGCCCTAAATCAATTGAACTAATTTAGGCATCGGAGGGCCTTTGGCCAACACCCCCCGGGTGTGGTCCTCTTATTGCTATTCGTTTTGCAGGGAGAAAGAGAGGCGGAGAAGACGAAGGAATCTTTAGGCGAATATTCCCGTGGGAGGAAATTGACTCCCACAGTTACCAACTCTATATTAGTCGTAGGTTAAATATTATTATTTTTTTATATAGTACAAGCGATAGTCTAAACTACAGGGGAGGTGCTTTCTCATACGCACACTGCTATATGATGCCACTGGTGGAACCATAGAGGCGCAAGGAGGTGCAACTGCTCCTCCTCTCACCGGAAAAAGCCTTAGAAGTCGCCTCTTTGCTCTGCCTTGAAGGTACCCACCAATTCGAGTAAATGCCTCATTGACGTTTTCTTTTCTTTGCTATGAGCAGTAGCACGTTTCTTTTTTTTAAAACAGAAGTTAGGAAGATTGTGTTCCTTGGTTCCGAGCTTTTGCTTCTAAACTATGTAGGTTCTATATTGGCAGCGAGTTTCATGCCTCAAGTGAGCAAATATTCCTTTGAAATTTCAAGTGTATCTCTAGATGCTCGCATGGTTTATGCATTTAGACAAAAGCTAATGACTTTGACTTATTGTGTTTGTGAAATTCTTTTTTACTCAAAAAATTTAATTCATAGATTGAGTGATAGCTTGGTTGTTTACATTGAGAAATATGTTTTTGCTTGTATTAATAATGAAAATATAATTGAACGTTTTATGATATGAAACCTCGTCTGCAACAATTAATTGTAGCTTAATTTTAACTGAGCATACTTGTTGTCTCTACCCGGCTGCATCAATTGCAACTAAGCAGGAGTCATACTTGCATGACATGATTCGATTTAATTTTGGTAATCTAAAAAAGTATTTAATTTAAGCATTTTTTTAATTTAAAAATAAAAACCCTTAAAAGAATTAATTACCATCTGCTAAGAGCACATTTGCAAAAAATAAATGAAGAGTGATACTAAACGAACCTTAAAATTAATTGAGTACACCCTACTACCAAAGTTTTTATTGAATTACTAATTTATCCTAATATAAAATGACCAAAAAGGATATATGGAATTGTGAAACAAATATAGTTTCAATAAGTACACCCTACTCACCATATTCAACCTTAATCAAATGTAGAGAAGTTTTCGTATAATTTTAAGGGCCTTTGATGCTTCAAAGGCTTAGAGCTTCCTTACAAACACGGCGAAAGACAAGTGTCAGCGTTTCTCCATGTAAATGATTCTTCCTGATGCAAAAGATGGGCTGCCATATTTGAATGAAAATGTTTGTTCTAGTCTGACTTCTTAGCTCAACATCATCCATACAACAAAGTTGAAATGGATGACTTTAAAATCCCAGGGTTTAAACTTTTCTTCTAACTTGGAAGCATCCAAAATTTTCAAGGATTTCGGAGTGGTGATGATGCATTTCACTAGTAATTTGACAGAGATGTTTGAGTCCCCCCCACATATTTCGAAGAAAATCACAACGATTTACAAGAATCAAGCTTTGAATTGAAGGAGTTCGCAAATATACTCCCACAATAGCTTACGAAATTAAAGATTTTGATGCGAACCCAAAATCTGAAAAAAGGGCACAAATTCATGTAAAAAGAGAAACTTGGTTTAAGATTGGTATTAGGGTGTTGTGTGATAGAGTGTATTAGTGTGTACAAGGGGTATTTTTTGTAGTTAAATATGGTACATAGTTAATTTTACATTTTGATTAAAATATTAAGGTGTACTTAGATCATAGGATATACTCAATTAATTTTAGAGTTCGTTTAACAGCACTATAAATAAAACTTGTGTATGAAATTGAAGAGTAAGGATATGAATGTGATGTAAAGCGCAGTGGAATGAGATTGTTGAGAACAGTGGTTGAAGTGGAAATGAGTGGCTAGAATCCTTATATGAGCTTCGTTCAACATGGGGGTCAGTTCCCATCCATATTATTGAGCAGTACCTCATTCAGAATTCCCAAATCATGACCACAAAAATTAGATACCCAATCCAATTGAAGCAACAACGACAACACAGAAGAAAAAAAAAATCTTCAGTGAGTAGGCCAACCATTGTGGAAACCAATAATGTCGAATACGCCAAATTTGAGTTCTAGATGACATAGAAAGTGGCATGTCATAAGTATTTGATTAACTAATTTCAAATTAGATTATGATTTAGTTAATATATTTTAGGAAGAAAATTAAAAACCTTTAAACTTAATTAATCAAAAGTCCTGCAGCCGGCCCTAAGTCAAGCTTCAGAAATAAATGAAACCCTTGACCCACTAAAGAAACAGAATCAAAACTATGTACTACTACTGATTTGTATATGTAACAATTTACGGTTAGAAAAGTGAAACCCAAGGATTTGATGGAGTTTCTGATCATGGTGATCAAGGATCATTGACTGGCAGAGAAACACCATTGATTTGTTGAAGGGAAGGGAAGAGAAGGAGAAGGGGATTTAGGATCGGATTATCTTTTTAATTGCTGGGACTTCTTGGAGTTGAGTCTCAAACTGTAGTCCGAATGTGAAAGCTCAATGTATATATAGAAATTCCGACTTTTTCATTTTCAATTACGAGATTATATAATAGTACGGTTGTATGATCTCGTTGTTGAACTCTCTTTTTACAATTATATAGGTGACATGTAAGTTGTTTTAACCTTTGAATTTTATTATAATGATTTGGCAGATCTATATTAAAAATCAAGCAGATAACTCAATCCAAACATACGGTAGCTAGTAGAGTAGAATGCTGCTGAATAAATTATAATGCAGGTAATAATTAGTTACTACATTTTACTCCAGAGTCTAGCTTCATAAAAATTTCATAATTACATGTTATCCAAGGAGTGCAGATGTGAAAGACTTGGTGAAAGTTTCAAGTGCTTTCAACCCTTCTTCGGGAGACTTGGCTTCCCCCAACACCTTCACAATGGCACTACCAACAATAACACCATCAGCTCCCCACTCTGCTACTTGTTTCACATGTTCAGGCTTTGATAGCCCAAAACCAACTGCCACAGGCTTGGTTGTTGCCTCTCGAATTTCCCTTAAAAGCCTCGGAACTTGTTCGTTCACTGATTCACGGGCACCGGTAACTCCCACAGTGCTCACAAGGTATACAAATCCTTCTGAAGCTTCAACTATCTTCTTCATTCGATCTATTGGCGTAGTGGGTGTAGTTAGTAATACGAACTCAACATTATTCTTCGCAGCCTCCTTTCTCAAGCTTTTTGTCTCTTCAAATGGAGCATCTGGAACCACAAGACCATGTACCCCAACGTCGCTAATTGTCGACATGAATTTTTCAACACCATGCTTTATAATTGGGTTTTGGTACGAAAATAAAACGATTGGACAAGACAATTGTGGTACCACGTCCTTTAACATTGACATAATAGAATTGAAATTGGTCCCTCTAGCTAAGGAACGAGTGGCTGAAGCCTGAATAACTGGACCGTCTAGTATTGGATCAGAGTGTGGCACACCTAACTCGATCGCGTCCGCCCCACTAGAATCGAGCACCTTCAGCGCTTGCGCCGTGGTTGAAAGGTCGGGATCACCGGCAGTAATGTAAGGGATGAATGCTACTTTGCGTTGGTTCTTCAATTTTGTGAAAGTTTGAGAGAGATTGATGGTAGGGGTCAAGGTGAGAGGAGCCATTGGTGTTATAAGACGTCTCTTGACTGAAACGGTAGATGCTTGGGATGGAGAGTGAAGAAGAAATGGGTTTTGAGGTTTCTTAAGTTGAAGAAAGCCAGTAGCAGTGGATTTCAGAGAAGTAGCTATTGACAATATTTTAATGTTGTAGTAGGATGAAGACTTTAGGATTTAATAATTTGGTACTATTCACAAAATCTAGCCTCTCAATTTTTTTGTGGTTCTAGTGGTGGTGAGGGGCTAGGGGCTAAAACTCAAAACTTGTTATTTTAGTTTATTATTATTTTATTTGTGATAAATATCAATGTATAAGAAAAGTAACACAAAAATTTATTTTTGGCAACAATTTTGAGCCATACTTTGGAACAACAATTTTGAGCAAAATAAAAAAAGACAAACAAGTAGAAATATTTGGCGTAATTGAGAGATTTTTTAGGTCAGAAGGTGATGAACAAATAATTAGGTTTTTACAGAGTTGTAAGAAAAAATAGCATAGACAATGACGTATTTGGAAAGGGTTTCTGAGACCACCGAGTCAATTCACCACGTGAGAAAACAGAGTCAAAAGTACAAGGAAAATATGTGGTCAAGTTCGAATCTCTTTCAAACAAAAGAAAAACGTTATTAATTGGAAAGAAGTTTAGGGAATATTTGGTATCCTATTCGTTAGTATGAAATTATGTTGGCATTTCCTACAACTTAGTATAGGTTTGGAAGTGTCATTTAGGTAGAGGGTTGAAGCAAAATTGCTGTCTTTGATTTCTAGAAACTGCAGGATTGAAATAGCTCAGCAATCTCTGAATTCCAGAATTGTAACTTAACATGTATGAGACATTTGATCTGAAAGGTAAGACATGACATTTTTCATGCATTCATGATATGAACGTTTTTTAATCTCTGATATGATTTTGGTTCATGATCTTCCTTGATTCTAGATTAGTTAGAATTCATTTAGGAGTTTCTCTTTTTGGGAAAGTTTTGACTCAAATCAATTTGGTTTTCTACCTTCACGTTTTTACTTTCCTTGCTTTTCTATCTAGCTTTGTTTGATTGCAAATCACCTTGATAATAAGATACTTTGTGAAATATCAATGGCGATATTCTTGGAAATTGCTTCAAGAATATCAAGGTCCTTTGAAAGAGTAATTGTGAAAAACCTCCTTGGTTTGGTTCTTTCATTAATTGAAGTTCAGGTGAGTGTGAACAATAATAGGAAACAAATCATTGGTTTTTTTGTGTCAAGTTTTAAAAGGTGAAGATTATAGATCACACGTTTTCGTCCTCAAGACGAAAACGGCTATATAACAAGGCTTTGTGCCTTTCAATTCCTAGAGCTTTGACAATCATATATTCAGTCCATAAATTTTGGAAAAGCTGAGTTTTTATTTGAGATAAATCATCAAGTGTTCCATGTTTACTTGGTGATTTATCAAACATTTGTATCATTCATATTGCATTCATATGCATTGTTTGGTGACTTGTACGGTTGAGGGCACCAAGATCGTTGTGGCGGTTTTTCTCCCGTGAGCTTGAATTGATTGTGACTAGTATCATATTCAACATAAGGAAAGTTGGAAGAACTCCGGCGAGCTTCAAGTAATCATGACCAATATTATGTTCAACATAAGTAGTGTCGAAAGATCATCCTGTGACAGAAGTTGAGTTACAAAGAAGTCGATTAACATTATCTAGAATGTGTCTAGGATAAGTGTGTGAGTACTACTTGTAATCATCGTTCTATAGTGAATTTGTTTTAGACTGAGGAGTCCCGTGAATTTTCCCTAGATGTGGGGTTTTACTACGTAAAATAATTCTCTGTGGGTTCCTTTATTTTATACTCTACACATTTTAGGATTGATAAACCATATCAATCCTAGTACTGAAGTTTATTTTTATTTATTGATTATAATTTTAAATTGGCCTATTTACCCCCTTTAGGCATTCTTAATCATCCTACAGGTAATTTCACTATTCAAATAGGGAACTCAAAAATTTTGATTTTTCTTAAAAACAAGGAGTCCTCAACTTCATTTTTTAAGATTCAAAAAGTTGTTTGGTATGCAATTTAATCTTTAATTTGAAAACTTGTTTGGTTGAATTCTTGAAAACAATTTTTTTTTTTTCATTTTTTAGGATATTATTTTCCTGATATGCTTTTAACTAGGATTTTTAGTATTTTCTTGTTAGCTAAGTTTTATGAATATTATGGAGCCTACGGTTTTAGGGGGGTTTTTTTTTCTCTCTATTTAAGCCAACTCATGACATTATATATGTCAGTTTATTCATATTATCGATAAAATTCAGAGACTTTTCTCTATTTTCTGGTGGACTCCAGATCGTTGGTGGATTCCGTCATTGTTACTTTAGGGTGACCACTTGAGATCCCTTTACCCTTGCTTTCGTGCTGCTTCAAGTGGTATCAGAGCGGGTCATCATTTGAAATAAGGATTTGCCTTGTTTGATGATGAACAACATTGGGAGTTACGCAAACCTCATCGACGTTTGTTGTGGGGAAATATCAAATATTGAAAGGGAACGAGCTGATGGACTTGCCCGAAGCCAACCTCATCAATTCCACGTTGCAGACATTCCATGATTTATGGGGAGTGACTGCATTAAAGGCTTTCTCGAATGGGTTGCATATATAGAGGAACTATTTGATACAATAGTGATTGCAGGAGAGAATATAGTGAAAATTGTTGTGTCTTGTTTAAGAGTTGGTGGAATCAGATGCAAAAATCAAGGGAGCAAAAAAGTAAAAATCCTATCAGTTCTTGGCGTTGGATGAAGAAACTTCTTGTGAATAAATTCTTTCCTTTTGAATATGAAATATATTTTTTAAGGAATGGTTAAAATATTTGTCAACCCATAATTATGGTGAGCTAAGAAAAGATGAAGTAAGATGTCAAAAAGAAGAAATTGTGATGGATGCTAAATTAAGTGATGATCCAGTAACCCACAAGATAGAGGAAGAGATTCAAGAAAAACAAGAGATTAGGCCTATTGAAACTCCTGTTGGTAGGGAATCAAATATCCCAAAAGATGAAGAGCAACAATTGGTTTCCTCTGAAATTCAAGATATGGATATTTCTAAATTTGGAGAGGAAAATAATTCATACAAGGAGTTTAATTATCGACTACCATATTCTAGTCTTGTTTATGGAATTAATTATATGATTATTCCATCCATGTATAAACAAGTTCAAACACCACAAATTGAAGAGTTTATCTACACATCAAGTTCTATGTCTACTCAGGTTCGTTTTAAGGGAACTCGAGGTCGAGTTCTTTACAAGTGAAGGGGTTTGATGTAGGACGAGATATGGGTCAATTATGGTGGGAAATATTAATTAAAATAAAGTAGCTCAAAGTTGGAAGGAAATCATGCAAGAGAGGAAAATTCTAGTTATTAAGCATCAATCATGGAGCTAAGAAAAAAAGGAAGGCGTATCGTTCGGAGTTTTGGGTTGCTTGATTAAGTTTGAAGCGTAGATGATCTTTGGCAAGATTTGTATTTAATTTTATAATAAGTAGGATATTATTTTCCTGATATGCTTTTAACTAGGATTTTTATTATGTTCTTATTAGCTAAGTTTTAGGAAAATTCTGGAACCTAGGGTTTCCTACGGTTTTAGGGTTTCATTGTTTTCTATTTAAGCCAACTCTATTTTCTTGTCAGTTTATTCATATTATTAACAAAATTCAAAGACTTTTCTCTATTTTCTTGTGGACTCCAGATTGTTGGTAGATTCTGACATTGTTACTTTAGAGTGACTGCTTGAGATCCCTTTACCTGTGCTTCCGTGTTGCGTGAAACTGGGTCCTAGATGAGATAGTTGATAGGACCCGACTCAAATTCCACTTCGGAATCTGCGCTGAATCCTGTATGTGTCCGACACCTGGCAGGTGCCGAACACTCTTGACCAAATTGCCCTTCTAACAAAAACCAAAATTAACTTCAAGTTTGACTTCTGCCGAAAATTCGGCAGAGTCTCCCCTGTAAATACTCGTTTCCCAAAAATTTACACCTGTATGAAAAGCAATTTATAACCACAACCGTTCAGCATGCACAATAATAGGATACATGCAACAGACATCACATCTTCAAGCCTCTTTATACCAAAGTAAATCGTTCTGCCATCTGAAACTGATCTCCACTATTGGAACAAAATGAATACGTTAACAGATTTCAAAATAACTGAACTAAACAACTTTTCAATCACTTGATCTTGCGGTTGCACCTAGTAACTCTAGATTGCCTACGTACCCTTACTAAGGGATCAAGTTATACGTAGTTCTTTCGCTTTGTTTTATTGACAAGTTATATATTCAACTTTATGTTTACCTCCTGTTTTGCAAAATCAAATGTGAAAAGAAATTGAAAAGGAAAAGAAAATAATGAGAAGATAATAACTTTTTAATTAGAAAAGAAACGCAAGGAGAAAAAGAGCGGGCATATAAAATCAAGTAACGACATGATAAAATAAAACTTCACTTAAGAAAATAATCATGAATTATACAAAATCCTTAAAACTTAGAAAACTCTTAATCCTTGTCTCTTAAGTAGGAAAACATATATTAAAATATTCACCCATAAATACCAAGATAAAATCCTCAATTTTAGTTTAAAATATCTCAAAACTTAAATATTCTCCACCTAGGTGTACCCCCATTCGTGATCCGTCAATTCCAGTAATGTACCATCAATTCCATGAATTTCTATTTATTTCCCACATTATATCGTCAATTCCTTGTGTTTCATAATGTGACACATCCTCGCAGGCCTCGGTAACACAAAGTCAACCTAAGCCGCATTCCTCGCAGAACTCGGGGGACATGTAGTTAGCCCGAGAACGCACATCCTTGCAGAACTCGGGGACATGTAGTCAGCCCAAGAACGCACATCCTCACAGAACTTGGGGACATGTAGTCAGCCCAAGAACGCATATCCTCGCTCCACACGGTTCAGGCATCCCCGAAACTTGTGGGGCATTGTCAGAAAGACAAACTGTTTCAAAGGCAACTGCAGGGGTACTCTCGTGGTGGGTTTGAAAACCATATTCCAAAACTTATCATAAACTTTCCCAAAATCAGTTCTCAACTACACTTAAAATATGTACCACATTCTGTTAAGAACTAGTGTCCATGATTCATCATTTTCAAACCACTAAGTATATATATTAAATTTAAACATATAATAAGATATTTAATTAATATATCGTCCACACCAAAATCCAATTAATAAACAGTTCCCAACTTTACCCATCCAAACATAATATAATACTCTAAGAAAGTAAAAGCGATTACCTAATAAATTATAAACACTTGAATAATCCAATATAACCCAGTCATATACTTTAATAATACTCATAATAATAATAAATAAATAAATAACAAGATAAACTTCGAATATCCGAATAACACCCAATAATATCATAAGACACTATAACATAAACTCATTATCCAAAAATAATCAAAATAGTTCACAAACAGTCAAGCCTCATTTACACGGTCGTTCTAGCACTTCTCGAAGGGTAAAACTACCTCGGAAGACTCACAGTCAACCGAGGGTCAAACTTTCTAAATTGGGTCAACCGGGCTCGCGGGGCCCACGACCTCCCATTTCCGATCCAAGAGTTCCTACGGGTTCAACAAGTTTTACTAAATCTGTCCAGCAAGTTTGGTTCAAGTCGAACGGTCGGATCGCTCACGATCGCACGATCGGATGGTTATCATTTATCTAAACTTTGAATTATTGAATCGGGGTATCCGGGACCCCGATTCTCGTACTGCAAATTTCTACACGATCCTAGAGGTGCCTAAATCAACATATTTTAAATTGGAGTCGATCCAACGGTCCGATCATATCGAACCTGGATAACGCCTAATATGTGATATCCGATCGACAGTCAATTGGTAACTGTTCACCCATTTTGATTTGGTTCCTGTGATGGTAGGGTAAAGTTCCCCATTAACTTGGAAACCATTTGTGGTTGACAAGTCAACTTTTTTTGATGCGCGAGCCTGCCACTTTTAGCAGTGAGAGACCCTAACAGATTTATAAAAATGAAATAACTTGCACCCCAAGTTATTGACTTCAAACAAGTGATTGTGAATTTGGGTGAGGAATATATCCCAAGTAAGTTCTTTTCTTGCCTCAGATTGGTGAGGACTTTACAATTTATCACAGTAACAAGAACTGGTAGTTCTGGCCAAAATACAAGTTGGAAGAATGAATCAAACTGTCTGAAATAAAGACTAACTATTGCACGGTATTAAAACAAAAAGAAAAGCTGCCAAGTTTGGAAGAACAGAGCATTGGACTTTAACTTCTGCCTGGTTTGGTGAATCGGGCTGGACTGGATATATCTATACTGGAATTGCACGTTAGTACTTTCAACTGATGAGGTTCAGCTGGAAATCGATACCAATGTCGAGATTGGCAAAGCTTTAATCTGTTCTGGCCATGGAGAGGCTTGCTGGATGGGTAGATTTGATATTCTTTCAGTTTGGATTGGACTAGAAATGGCTGGATTGACGATTGCTGATCTGGGGCTACACCACAGTGTCTGCTTTGCTTGATTATGAATTAACCAAGAGCTATTCTGGCAATTTTGAGCACTCGAAGCATCCTTGGAAATTTGTTGAGGTTTTCATATTGTGAAAAACCCGAACTATGTTTGATCTGGCTTATGCTGAGCCAAATTTGTAACAAGAGAAGTCATGTTTCCTTTGTGAATTGTTTCTTTGAATTGAAATATGCCAAGTTCTGGCTGTTGTGCTTGAGGGCTGGATGAATTTTTAAACTGAATGGTGTGATTGCTTTAGGGTCCGAAGGCTTTATGAGTTTTGAATGACTTTGTTCTTTCGAATTTGTCAATGTAACTTGAGAGTTTTTGTCTTGATTGAATTTTTTGGATGTCCCAGAACTCTGGAATGAGTGTTTTTATATTAATCTTTTAATATTGGGCGGCAGATCTTTCAAAAATGGGAAGTTATTATTCTGGCAAAGCAAAGCCATCAACAGTCAATTTCTGTGATGGTATTTTCCTTGCTTTTCTGGCGAACAACTCTCTTGTCTCCTGTTTTGTTTCTTGAAAAACACATCATGTTCCAATGTAGAGCCCTCTATGGATGTAGAAGGACAACTTGGCTGTCCTTTCCTTCTGGTCATTTTGAATGGTTTGTGGGGAGTGTTCTTCTGGTTAACCTACTTCCATTAACTCCCGATCACTTCCTTAGTTGAAAATTTTGACTTTCAACATCACATGGGCCTCCTTTTAAAAAAAGAAATTTTCCACAATATCTGCTTTGATTTGATTTGAGATCAACGGTGGTGATCAATTTCTTTGGGCTTTTGGAGATCTTTGAAACTGGGCCCATTTTTGCTAATTGGTCTTCAAGGGTATGGGCCTCTAAAACCATCTCTGTCTTTTCAAAGCAAAGCCCAAAACTCCTTCTTCTGGAATGAGCCCTTTTTAATTGACCTAGTGTGTGGAATTTAGACACAAACAGTAACCAAATTGAAATCCGAGCATATCGTCGTACTCGGAAGGACGTGGGGATAATTCTAGGACAAAAATCCAACCTTGACACCCCGCCAACGCGCCGCCATCGCCGATGGGTGTGTAGAGAAATTTTTCGGCGGTCGGAAAACTCCAAACCGTCAGCCAATATTGGCTCGAAGGGGAGTAACTTTATACATTGGCTCGAAGATCAATTCCACCGTTAAAGCCCATGAACAACTGATTTTGTCTTTGAAAAACCTAGAAAGTTTTTGGTTTGGATTTGATAATTTCAACTTGAAATTGGGTCGGATCTTTGAGGGAAATTACAAAGGGAAGATAGGGGAGTGTTTTGGGAGTAATTTGGTGGCCGGAGTTGGCCAGAAATGGAGTCGGTGGCCACTGTTTCGGAATAGCCAGATTTTGGGTCGGTTTTGGCTCGAATTTCTGGTTTAATTGCTTGGAATCAAGGCTAGATATGGGTGTGTATGGAAAGAGGAGTGAGAGATGAAGAGTTTGCAAGTTGTGGCGTCGGAATTGGTGACTGGACGAAAGAGAAATCAACGTATGAAGTTGGCTGCTCATGGAGGACACGAGAGAAGAAGAATCTGCTAGGTTTTAAAAACTGAACTTCAAAATATTAACGGTTATGCCACTGAACTTCCGTAAATCATAACTTCTTTGTTATAACTCCGATTTGAGCTCACTACGTGTCTACGTGTCTCCAGATTCCTTCCCGAACAAAAAGTCAACTTTTAAACCATTAAAATATTCCCGAGGTAAAATTGTCTTTTACTTGAATATATTTATAATTAAATATTAATTTAGGATCGGGTTATTACACATTTCTTCGCTCTCCCAATATCGCTTATATCCAAAAATTAAAAATAAAAATTCTTTGGACCACGCATTATGATAAACAATTTTAGTTTTGGTTCCATATGGTCTTAGGCATCCTAAAAATTGCATTTATTGGCTTTAAGAGTTAACAACTCTATATTAGTTGTAGGTTAAATATGATTTTTTTTTATATAGTACAAGTGGTAGTCTAAATTACAAGGGATGGGCTTTCTCATACGCACACTGCTATATGATGCCATTGGCAGACCCAAAGAGGCGCAAGGAGGTGCAACTGTTCCTCCTCTCGCCGGAAAAAGCCTTGGAAGTCGCCTCTCTGCTCTGCCTTGAAGGTGCCCACCGATTTCAGTAAATGCCTGATTGACCTTTTCTTTTCTTTGCTATGAGCAGTAGCGTTTTTCTTTTTTAAAAAAACAGAAGTTAGGAAGATTGTGTTCCTTGGTTCCAAGCTTTTGCTTCTAAACTATGTAGGTTCTATATTGGCAGCAAGTTTCATGCTTCAAGTGAGAACATATTCCTTTGAAATTTGAAGTGTATCATCCATACAATAAAGTTGAAGTGGAAGACTTTAAAATCCCAAGGTTTAAACTTTTCTTCTAACTTGGAAGCATCCAAAATTCTCAAGGATTTCGGAGTGGTGATGATGCATTTCACTAGTAATTTGACAGAGATGTTTGAGTCCCCTCCACATATTTCGAAGATAATCACAACGAAGAATCAAGCTTTGAATTAAATGAGATAGCAAATCTACTCCCACAACAGCGTACAAAATTAAAGATTTTGATGCGAACCCAAAATCTGAAAAGAGGGCACGAATTCATGTAAAAAGAGAAACCTGTGATTTAGGATTGGTATTAGGGTTGTGTAATAGAGTGTATTAGGGTGTACCAGGGGTATTTTTGGTAGTTAAATAGGGTGTACATGGTTAATTTTACATTTTGATTAAAATATTAAGGTGTACTTAGATCATAGGATATACTCAATTAATTTTAGAGTTCGTTTAACAGCACTATAAATAAAACTTGTGTATGAAATTGAAGAGTAAGGATATGAATGTGATGTAAAGCGCAGTGGAAAGAGATTGTTGAGAACAGTGGTTGAAGTGGAAATGAGTGGCTAGAATCCTTATATGAGCTTCGTTCAACATGGGGGTCAGTTCCCATCCATATTATTGAGCAGTACCTCATTCAGAATTCCCAAATCATGACTACAAAAATTAGATACCCAATCCAATTGAAGCAACAACGACAACATAGAAGAAAAATAAAATCTTCAGTGAGTAGGCCAACCATTGTGGAAATCAATAATGTGGAATACACCAAATTTGAGTTCTAGATGACATAGAAAGTGGCACGTCATAAGTATTTGATTAATTAATTTCAAATTAGATTATGATTTAGTTAATATATTTTAGGAAGAAAATTAAAAGCCTTAAAACTTAATTAATCAAAAGTCCTGCAGCCGGCACGAAGTCAAGCTTGTTGTTGTACCATCGTTCCAAGAACAATCAGAAATAAATGAAACCCTTGACCCACTAAAGAAACGGAATCAAAACTATGTACTACTGATTTGTATATGTAACAAGTTTACGGTTTAAAGTAAATTTTACAGTTAGAAAAGTGAAACCCAAGGATTTGATGGAGTTTCTGATCATGGCGATCTTGATGGCGGAGAAACACCACTGATTTGTTGAAGGGAAGGGAAGAGAAGGAGAAGGGGATTTAGGATTGGATTATCTTTTTAATTGTCTTTTGCTGGGACTTCTTGGAATTAAGTCTCAAACTGTAGTCCAAATGTGAAACCTCAGTGTATATAGAAATTCCGACTTTTTCATTTTCAATTTGGAGATTATAGAATAGTACGGTAGTATGATCTCGTTGTACTCTAAACTGTGGCAAAAATGTTTTTTTTTTTCTTTTTACTGTTATATAGGTGACATGGAAGTTGTTTTAACCTTTGAATTTTAAAATGATGGGGCATATCTATATTAAAAATCAAGCAGATAACTCAATCCAAACATACGGTAGCTAGTAGAGTCGAATGCTGCAGAATAAAACATGCACGCTACGTTATAGTGCAGGTAATAATTAGTTACTACACTTTAGCGCACTTTTCATTTTTATTTTTTGTCCTTCTTACATACTCCAGAGTCTAGCTTCAATAAAAATTTCATGATTACACGTTATCCAAGGAGTGCAGATGTGAAAGACCTGGTGAAAGTGTCAAGTGCTTTCAACCCTTCTTCGGGAGACTTGGCTTCCCCCAACACCTTCACAATGGCACTACCAACAATAACACCATCAGCTCCCCACTCTGCTACTTGTTTCACATGTTCAGGCTTTGATAGCCCAAAACCAACAGCCACAGGCTTGGTTGTTGCCCCTCTAATTTCCCTTAAAAGCCTCGGAACTTGTTCGTTCACCGATTCACGGGCACCGGTAACTCCCACAGCGCTCACAAGGTATACAAATCCTTCTGAAGCTTCAACTATCTTCTTCATTCGATCTATTGGCGTAGTGGGTGTAGTTAGTAATGCCAACTCAACATTATTCTTCACAGCCTCCTTTCTCAAGCTTTTCGTCTCTTCAAATGGAGCATCTGGAACCACAAGACCATGTACCCCAACGTCGCTAATTGTGGACATGAAGTTTTCAATACCATGCTTTATAATTGGGTTATGGTACGAAAATAGAATGATTGGACAAGACAATTGTGGGACTACGTCCTTTAACATTGACATAATAGAATTGAAATTGGTCCCTCTAGCTAAGGAACGAGTGGTTGAAGCCTGAATAACTGGACCGTCTAGTATTGGATCAGAGTGCGGCACACCTAACTCGATCGCGTCCGCCCCACTAGAATCGAGCACCTTCAGCGCTTGGGCCGTGGTTGAAAGGTCGGGATCACCGGCAGTGATGTAAGGGATAAATGCTACTTTGCGTTGGTTCTTCAATTTTGTGAAAGTTTGAGAGAGATTGATGGTAGGGGTCAAGGTGAGAGCAGCCATTGGTGTTTGAAGATGTCTCTTTACTGGAACGGTTGATGCTTGGGATGGAGAATGATGAAGAAATGGGTTTTGAGGTTTCTGAAGTTGAAGAAAGCCAGTAGCAGTGAATTTCATAGAAGTAGCCATTAATGTTGTAGTACAGGATGAAGGCTTTAGGGTTTAATAATTTGGAGGGATGCTTGCTAATGTTTGATGCAAATACAAGCCAATACTTATAAGAGTTTCCAGGAAGATTGGGACATAGAAAAGTAGCACCACCGACATGGACGTATGAAATTTAAACGTGGAACAGGTTTCTTTTCCTACAAAAGTAACGTGTAATATTTGGAAAAATAGTGTTTCTGAGACGACCGAGTCATGTCACCACGTGAGAAAATAGAGTCAAAGGTACAAAGTATATATGCGGCCAAGTTCGAATTGTCTTCCAAACCCAAAAAAAAACATTGAACAACAATAGACCATGGACAATGAAAGAAAGAAAACTTCGTACATTTTGACATATCAGTATGTCGTCTTGTACTGATTATTTGTATAGAACAAAGTTAAGTTTGGTGCCATGGGAAGGTTGGACATTCAAATTAAATATAATAAATATAAAATTAAATTATTGGGCTGGCATCTAGAAAGAAATATAAAGTTAAATTAAAGTGTACCCAACTAAAGCCAAGGAAATGCATGCCGGTGCTATTGTTATGTGCTGGCAAGATAATAACCATCCATCAGTGAAAGGCTGTCAAGATGAACAGAAGATCATTTGAAAACCTGAAAAAAAACAGAGCGCTTTTGAATTGGACAAGATGCTTCGAAATAATCTGTGCGATTTCTACTTGACAAAAGCCTATTTCCTTCCCAAGCTTCTTCCTCTATACAAATATTTTACAGTTTATGGGCGTCGCTCATCATTAGCCAAGTTCTTGAATAATGCACAAAAGATAGGACAATAATCTTGATCAAGCCATTTGATTACCAAAATAATCAAAATAGGATACATATTATAGGCAGTAATCTTAACCATCATGTTATAAATGTAATACTCCGAAAAATTCAAGGTGGATTTTCACGTTTCAGTGAAAAATAATATTATGGTGAAGAATAATTATGGGTATTTTATCAAGTGATTTTGGATTGAGATTATTAAATTAAGTGTGTTTAATTTCAAGTTTGACAAAAATGACCAAAGTACCCCATATGTGTGAAAGATTACCAAAATAGCCTTGTAGGCCAAAAAAAAAAAAAATCTGAAACGTGGAGGGCATCAAACCACCCTCCTCCCATTTTTCCCCCCTTGCCTCAAGTTTTCAAATCCACCATTTATGAAAGGATGAGTCACCTATTGTAAATTGATGACTCACCTAGCCTAAGATTCTTCAATCATGAATTTATTCTCTTTCTCCCCATTCATTTTATCATCACTCTCTTCTAAATTGATGACTCACCTAGCCTAAGACTCTTCAATTATGAATTTATTCTTATTCTCATCATTCATTGTATCATCACTCTCTTCCTCATTCACAGTATTTTCATCCTCATTCTTCTTTTGTTCCTCTTTAAAATCCAAAATTCGTCACTTCCTTGGAGTAGCTGAGAACTCAAATATCGAAAGCTCAAATGAGAAAACTTTCTTCATAAAAGTTGTTCATTTACATGATTCCTATAACATGCTCCAATTTCACCTCAATCCGACTAGTACAGACTCCGAAACGTTGGTATGATCACAATAAGTTTACCATTTCCTGATTTCACAATAGTATGCTCGGTTTCAATATGTTTTCGTGATATCCTGTACTCAAATGACTTTGGTTCCTTCATCAAAGTTGTTTGAAATGCTGTCTATTATAATATATCAAAAGGTTAGGTTGATCGAACTTCTATAGCCACCTTGGGAACGTTTAGAGTGGAACTTGTTTATAGTCTTCGACCCTAGTTCCTTCCCTCGGTTTCAGTCCAGAACACTCATTTCGAAAGCTCAAAACACTATAGTTTCTTCATGATAGTTACTCCAAATTCTCCTCTTTATAACATATCCAAAGGTCAGTAAAACACAACCACTATAACTCTCTGAAAATTGGTATGAACAAAACTTGTTCATTGATTATATTGAATTTCTTGTTATAGATGTGTACTTTCTCTCAAATGGCTTGTTACTTGGCATTCAATTGATCAAATTAGCCACCATCATCTCAAGTAAATGAATCTTGGAAGGTATGAATCTCATCTTCTTATTGTCTCTTTGAGTACTAGTTGTAAATCAAGTGTTGGTTAGAATGCCTCAATGACATATATCTATTTCAAAGTGTGTTTCTGTGAAGTTCTAGATTATTTTGATGTGATTTTGTATCAATTTCATGCTGGGATTTTGTTACATCAAAATTGATATCTCAAGGGTCATTTCAAAGTTGGTTTTGTGCCATTTGAATTTAAATTGATTTTTTTTGTGAAATTTCAAAGTAGAGACTATATTATTGGAATTGTTCTAATTCTACCGCATGCCCTGTTTTGAATATGTGTTTGAAAACTTCCTAAACTTGGATTTTCATGAAATTTTAGTATGTTTTACTTTCACGTATTTTCTTCAAATTTGGAAAGTTTTATTCTATTTGGTTGTAAATTGGAATTTTGGTGAGTTTTCAAAATAAAATGTACAAACCTAAAAAAAAGAACATTTTGCAGCGTAGTCTGTTTTGGTTTCTATTTTGACATGCAAACTTAACCCTATTCTGTTATGGGTTAATTACTGTAGACGTCCTTGAACTATGGCCCTAGTTGCAATTGGGTCCGTGAACTAAATTTTGAGGCAATTAAATCCTTTAATTAGACAATCAGTTGCAATTAGGTCCTGCCGTCCAACTTTGTCAAATTATTTGTCAAAATGAGGGGTAAAAGTGTCATTTCGAGTCTGAAGACTCTCCCTCTCTCCTCTTGCTCTCTGCTTCACTTCGCCTTCTATCAGCTGCTGATTATCTGGCTCCGGTGGAGATTAGGCGAGCTCAGGCTCTGCGAAATTGGAGTGTTGTCAAGGAACATCGCGGCGGTGGGGAATGGGTGATGGAGCGGAGATCAGGTTGGATTTTGGAAGGCCACAGGGCTGGACAAGATCATCTATAGCGGCTTTAGAAGAATTGGGTTGAGAAAGATGCTTGTGTTTTACAAGGGAAGAGCTCCTCATGGGCAAAAGTCGGATTGGATCATGCATGAATATAGGCTTGATGAAAGCAACACCCATGACACCACTGTAAGCCATTAATTCTCCGGATATACATACTTCCATCTATTCAAACTTGATATACTCATATATTGCTATGTTATATATATATATAGGTTTGTAATTCAATGGCCGAAGATGGCTAGGTGGTATGCCGAGTATTCAAGAAAAAGAATTATCAGAAAGCCTTAGAGAGCCCTAAAGCCTCCTTCTCCATGGAATCATCAAGCAACCAAATACACAGTTCCAGAAACAATGGGGTGCTTGATCAGATACTCATGTACATGGGAAGGACTTGCAAGCTCGAAAACCATGACCAATCCTTGAATAACTTATCAGAAAGATTTATGCATCTCCCAAGGAAGCCATCAAAAACCCTAAACAGTGAAGAACAGAGAAAGAGGCAAAGGCCTTTTCTTTATCTTCCAAAATTGGAAAAAGACTAAATCTTTGTTGAAGTAAAAATGAAGCCCAGAAATCAAGAACGAATGCAAGTTCAGAAGCTCAGATCGTTCAGTGAAATTGAAAGAGAGAGAGAGAGAGAGAGACAAAGGTGAAAAAAAAAACTTAAAAATAAAAATCCCTCTCTCTTTTGCTCTGTCTCTCCCTCTCTCTCACAACCCGTTCCTCCCTCCTTATCCCACCCCCCTCAAAACCCAGATCCCAATATGAGGTTCTTCAATTCGAAGCGATGAAGAAGATGAACTTTTTTTCTTTTCAGTTTTTTCAGTTTTTTTCTTCATACTCAAGAGGACGTTTTTACCCCTCATTTTGACGGACAAATTGACAGAATTGGACGGCAGGACCTAATTGCAACTAATTGTCTAATTAAAGGATGTCATTGCCTCAAAAATTAGTTCACGGACCCAATTGCAACTGGGGCCATAGTTCAAGGACGTCTACAGTAATTAACCCTTCCATCAAATTTTGACATTTTTAATTTTTCTATGTCTAATTGTGATCTGAAATTTTTTACATTATTTTGATTTAAACTCAATATTTAGTGAATTTTCAAAGCTAATGTGTTCCAACCCAAATGTTTAGCAAAACTGAAGTTTTTGTTTTAAATTGATGTTTTAAATTTTCTTTATGAGTCTAGAGCCGAACCACTAATTTTAAACATCCCAAAGAGTAGAACTATTATAGGAGGGGCATAGATTGGTTTTTCCTTGACACTTGGTTTTATGCTTGCTTGGACGTGAGGTTAAGGGAGTAACAATCAGGTCGAACAACTTGTCAAGTGTATTATGGGGCTTTAGGTCTACGTGCGGTCGTAGGACACTCAAACGTGTTTCCTTATTTCTAGTGAATTTTAATTAGTAAATTATCTTGATTAGGTGTTTTACTCTGCGTACTTTCGAGGACAAACCCGCACAAGGTTAAGCTAGCTGGACATGAGGTAAGGTTTCTTGATTTCCCAATGATTGGGTTATGTCACTTTTAATCTTGGTGCTTATATATAATATTATAAATATGAATATTATTGTTGTTTTGCTTGATGAATATTATTATTGATGTTTCTCCATAAATATTATTTTTGACGTTGGGTGAATATTATTATTCATGTGATGAAGCTTGAAATACTATTGTTATTTGTATTATTATTCTGCACAAATAAATGATGTTTGCGCTGCATTACATATGCATCATAAATACAGTGGTATTTGCTTTGTGTGTGTCGTTTGAGGTATATCTAAGGGGTGGGAGAATACCTTAGATATATTTGAGTAAAAATGCGAATATATTCAAGTGGCAGGAGCAGAGCTTGAATATATTGAGGTGATGGGAGAAGGGCCTCTAATGAAAAGTGAAAGTTGAGAAATTCGTAAATAAAAGAAAACTGGGTTAAGGGACGGATGGGCGCCAGTTCATATTTTAGGGTATTCGAAGCCACAATGGTAAAACACATGATATGGGATATGCAGGCTTGTTGCCCTAAGGTATGAATTAGTGAGATTAGAAGGAAGTGAGTTTATGGCATCACCGCATGTGCAAATTTATTTATCTTGTATGGTTGCATAATTCCTGTATCTTGTGTTATTTGATGTATGACACTTTGATTAACTGTGATAATTGACCTTGAGAGGTTTGATGGTACTTTACTGGGTATTAGAATGCTCATACCCTAATTGATTGTGCATGCAAGTTTGAGGAAGCAGGTTTCAACCAAGCTACTAGGCTTTTGTTGTTGATTTTTGTAATTAATATTTGTAAGTAGTCAATCGTTTGATAAAAATCTTAGTGTGTAATAACTACGAGCTACTACGATTCTGATTTTGTGTTGTTAAGTAAATTTGTATTAATTGTGGCTCTATTTCTCATCATATCATGGTTGTAGAATTTATTTTTATGACTATGATGTGACTCACATCATGATTCGAGAATATTCCTTATTTTCGGATCGGGTCGTAACAATAAACTCCTCCCCCACACGCATAAGTTATGAATTAAACTTCTATCTTCTATCATATATTGCAATCTTGTGGAGATAACTACTATCATTACCAACCACCATACAAATTTATATCAATGTATATCTAAATATTATATTTCTGGTTAGCCCAGAATATAGTTGGATAAAAAAAAAAAATTAAAAACAAGCTCACAACATAGTTGGTTCATTGCCTATCAAATAACTAAGATGCTTGATATATGTTCTTAATTACTAGTCCACTCAGAGTAATTATATGAGACAATCAAATGAGTGTGAACATGGCATCACTGTCACGCCCCGATTCGAGAATAAAGAATATTCTTGAATTAGGGTGTGAATCATACTATAGTTATAAGAATAAAATCTGACAACCATGACATGATGAGAAATGGAGCCACAAATAATACAAATTTACTTAATAATACAGAATCAGAGTCGCAGTAGCTCGTAGTTAAATAAACACAGTTTACTACTTACAAATACTAATGATACAATTCAACAACAAAAGTCTAGTTGCTTGGTTGAAACCCGCTTCCTCAAACTTCGCATTGAATCCTGCACAATTTATTAGGGTATGAGCATTTTAATGCCTAGTAGAGTACCATCAAACCCCTCAAGGTCAGCTATCACAATTAATCAAAGTGTCATGCATCAAACAACACAAGATACATAAATTATGCAACCATACCAGATAAATAAATTTGCATATGCGGTGATGCCATGAACTCACTTCATTCTAATCCCACTAATACATACCTTAGGGTGACAAGCATGCATGTCCCATACCATGCGTTTTACTACTGTGGCTCCGAATACCCTAAAATATGAACTATCACCCATCCTCCCTTAATCCCATTTTTTATTTACTCGTTTCTCAACTTTCATTTTTCATTAAAGGCCATGCTCCCATCCCTTGAATATATTCCACATTTTTACTCAGGTATATCTAAGGCCTTCTCCCACTCCTTAGATATAACTCGACCCAAACACAAACTCAAAAGGTAACCGTGTTTATGATGCATATGTAATGTAGCTCAAACATCATTTATCTTTGCGAAATAATAATATAGATATATTTCAAGTTTAATAACATGAATAATAATATTCACCCAACATCAAATAATATCCATGGAGCAACATCAGTAATAATATTCACATAACATCAAATAATATTCACCGAATAAAACAGCAATAATATTCATATTTATAGTACTATATATAAGCACCAAGATTAAAAGTGGCATAGCCCAATCATCGGGAAATCAAGAAACTTTGCCTCATGTCCAGCTCGCTAAAGTATCAAATTATCCTTCGGAAGTTCCCAGATTTGTCGAATTACACTTTTGTTCTAATTCCTGAACAAATTCAAATCCAAATTATTATTGAGCAGTCTTCGCTCTATTTCACATAACACCAGTAAACCTCAACTTAACACCTCAACCTTACGCATTTCAACAATTCTGTGTGAAAATGACGAAAATGCCCCTAGGACCAACCTGGGGTCCAAAGCGGTCAAATCTCGTCCAAAATGATCTAAAACTGCGTCCTACGCCATGTCGATATTGAAACAAGGCAAACGACACCCGTTATCCAAAAGTCCCCATTTGGGTCGCATGGGCCCCACATCAACCGACACTTCAAACAACAACTGCCTCGACGCACAACCTTGGATTGACTCAAAACATATACCATCATACTCGGATCTAGAAATTGAGTCAGATGGACTAAAAATATGGCGTCGGATACTGTCAGAACAACCACCACGCACCGTCACTCGCTGGAGATGTGAGTGGGCTTGGTTATGATTACTGTTCATCATCTTCAAAAAAATTCCAAAAATTTCCCCCCCATTTTTTTTAAGAATAAAACCTAGACTTTGTGAGCCAATTTAACCAACCAAAAGTTAGCTAAATTGGGCAAACATGCAGTGGTTTTGAAGCTTATTCCCTCTAGTTTCTAACCCAACAAAGCACACTCAAAACGAAGGAGAAAACCAACTCCAAAGTTGGGCTTGTAGTTGGTTTTCTGCAGAAAACAAAAATTTTTTTGAACTTCTGTAGCCACGTTTAACACAACCAACTTAACCAAATTCGATGAAACTAATTGTATTTTGTTCCTTGCCAAGTCTTGTTTAAAACCCAACAAATGGCTTCCTCAAACACGCAAAGGATTGAGAGAAAAAGAGAGTCAAAGTGAGGCTCGCGGACTGAAAATTTCCAGAAAATGCAATTTTCCAAATTTGGTTTTAAATCGTTTTCAACCATTCTATCACCCCCAGGTTGTTCCTAAGGCTTCTTGACCTCTTCTAAAGTTCATACTTATCATCAAAAACTCAAATGAAACCAAAATCATAAACACCCACACTTGAAAAATTGCTCTATCCACCCAATTCAAAAATGAAAATTGAAAACCACTTCGAAATATTAACGTGCCAATAGATATGTGGGGACGTACTAATTCCTTGATCCCTTTTCTTGTAGATAACACACTTTTGCATTAAGTACTTGGTCATTAATCCACTTTTCCATCGTCAAGCACATCAACTCACCCCGGGTCACATGATTTCCTCATTCCATGTCAATTATATTTTCCTTACTACAATCGAAGATGAAATCAATTGTTATAATTAAATTCACGTAGACAACTACATAGAGGGAGTTTGTTGGATTTTAGTATTACTATTCACAAGTCATAAATATTTACCTCAAAGTGTCATTAGGGAAAAAAATATATAACAAAATAAGTCGAAATCAGAGTCTTATAAGTCACCGGGTTTCAACTTGAATGACCCAAATTTTATTTTAGACCTCATCTTCTACATCGCCTGTGTGTTTTCAATTGTCGGGTCAACCCACGATTCTTTACATTGAAGCCTTGAACGCATTTTGCTCATACGACGTGTTTTGATTTGACCTTGATCACCATAGGGCAACTTCGTGACATTTCTCTTTTTCGCACCAATTTTCAACTGGGTGGAAAGGGAATTTGAATATTACATAGGAATAAAACACATTTAAGTAATTTACAACATAAAAATAAATTTATTTCATTGCCATTTTAATTAAAACCTATTCCATATAGTTGTAATCGAAATAAATACATACTTAAAACATGTAAATGATAACAAGAAACCAACTTATTGTTGATTTTCAAACTCCTAAACGCTCATCATACCTCATCTTGAATGCAACTTTGTCTCTCTGGTAATGGTGTTGATGGATCGTTCATGTCAACTACACTTTTCTCATTTATTTTACTAGATCCTAAACCCTCATTGGTCACAACATTCTCATCACCTTGTTGGGACTTTTTCAATGGTTCTTCCCCTTCATTTGCATTCACAGCTCCATGTCCCACAAATAGATGATGTCTTGCATTTTAAATGAAGGAACTCACTACATTTATTACCTTCTCATTAAAGGTAGTCGCTTTATTCATTAACTTCTCATGAATTGAAGTCACTTCACTCATTAATTTCCCACTAATTTCCAAGACTGAACGCTTCACCTCGGCTTGTATTATTGGAATCAAAGTGGATGGAACTTCTTCAAAAATTCTTTCAATGTTCACTCCAGACAATTCATCCATCCCAGTGCGTCTTGAAACAATCTCAACAGTAGAACTATCAAACTCACCTTGTTTTTTGACCCATTTAATTTATTTACACGCCAAATTATTATCCCATGACACAATTGGATGTAAAGATTTATCAATATATACTCTATTGTAGACAACTAAATTGAAGTAGAATAGTTGGAGGAAAAGCATTGACCATTTAGATATGCACCTTTATTCTTTTTCAAACGACCTAACACTTTCACGTAAGAAGTTGAATGCATGACCAGCCCAATTCTTACTCTTTATCTCCCTTGGGATCCTCAAGGAAGTTAAATACTTCCAACTCACTAACAATGAAGATGTGGGGCAAAGCAGAGTGCCAAGTGCAAACATCACAAACCAGACTTTGAAGTCATTAACTGTATTTTCACACTTTTTCCAACTTCTCAGCTAAATCACTTAGTAATTATTTTTATTTATTTATCATTTATGTAGTAAATCTTCACTGATCCGCCAAGTTCAACATTCTCACCGGTGTTTTAAAGACCCATAACACTTCCAAAGTTGGCGGCACTTATTCCAAGGACATTGTCATGCAGTGTGAACCTTTCAATCAAAAAATTGCAAAGTGGTCGGTGCAAGCGAGTGCATAATACATATGACAATGTACTGAACCCAATATTGGTAACTAATGCCCACTTCTCATTCGACAATTTTTCCACTGTATGATGGAATCTTTCTAGGTTATATCTAATCATCAAAGCTTTCACTTGTTTTGACTCATTTACTTTTCCACTTTGACCTAAAACGGGGGAACCATATGCCGCCTTGTCTTTGGGGTTCAATTTCCTCCACTTTGCAACAATCTCTTGTTCTCTTATTGTACTTGAAAATATAAACTATCATTAAAAAAATATTTTAATAAAATGTGGAATATGTTGCCATCTCTCACCTCATTGTTGAACGATACGCTGCCAACTTGACCCATTTCATCCCGTTCCTTTTTCTTGTGAATAATTTATTTTTAATAAAAAAAATCATCATAATATTAAACAACCACATTTCTAATTTTCAGATATATGTATGTGTAACTTTCATGAAATAGAAAAACACATTAGGATCAACTTTTTCATGTTCTACATTACTCTCGGCCTTGCATTTCCCATTCGCTTGAACACCATTTTTTTTTTCTTTTTAATATGGACTTGCAGGAACAAAGTGAGGCTTAACATAATTTCAGGGACACTACAGTAAATCAACCTTCAATATACAACTAGCTTTATATATATATATATATTCAACACTTGCTCAATGGTGAGATTGTGAATTTTATATCCCACCATAAATACACTTCTGAGGAAATGATTAGACTCTCAATAAATTGATGAAAAATAGCGATAATCTCAAACAATCAACGAATAAACCAAGAATTCACTAATTAGAACTGTTTAAAAGATGAGAGGGCTCATAATCTGTTTCAAAGATTAGCGGATTCAGAATCAAATTAAAAGTAAAGGAGGTAAATCAGAAGAAAATCCTAAAATTCATGAAGCATTCCCAATTTTTTCCATTTTGTTAATTTTGATAAAACTCGAGGATGAAAGGGGAGCGTGCCTTTGCAGTACTTTCCACCACAGGAGCTTCAAATTGCAATTTAGAGAGAGAGAGAGGCCAGGCCACACGACGAACGAATGACACAAGCCACGTCCCCGCTGTCCCCACGTGCAACCTGCGACATCTCCAACGCAACCAAATCTAATCCAAAATCCCGCGAAATTATCATCCACAAAGAAAAGGAAAACAAAAAAGAAAATCGTAACTCGTTTCAGCTAACAAATTCCCAATAATTAAATTTCTAATATTCATGGAATATATCTTGACAAATCCAAATGTGAGGAAAAAAATATCGGAATATTGATAGAGTAACAGTGTTGAATTCTTCACCCACTTTGTTGTTTTTGGTGGCAACTGATCACTACGCAAATAGTGCCCCTCCCATTTTCAACTCATTTTCAGCGGACTTCCCAATCCTCTCTCTCTCTCACTAAAAACCCAATTGCAAATCACAGCATCACAAACTGGTCGATCGCTTTCTGGGTTTTGTTTCTGATATTCTCGACTTCAATTTGGTGATTAATTTATGGGTTTCTAAATTTCCTTTCTGATAATCCATGTAATGGCATTGTTACAAATCATTACGAGAAAAATGGGTTTCTTTTGTTGATCTTCAATTATTGTTTTTTTCTTTTAATTTTGTTTGTGCTCTGTTCTTGTTCTTCAATGTCCTCACCCTAATTTTGGTAATTCTGCAATGAAATCAGTTTCATTCCATAGCTGGTTCTGGCTGGTTTAAGAGTGTTGTAATCTTTAATTTTAAATGGGTTTTTATTATCTTTGACTTTTCGGCAATGGGGCAATTAATCACCAGGTAAAAATGCAAGCGTCAACTTATGGTGCACTAAAGGGGAGCGTAGGATTTGGGGTCCAAAACCAAAAAAGGGTCTCGAGTTTTGGTGAATTGAGAAATAGAATAAGTACAGTGTCCAGAAATCTGTGCGTGACTGATACGAGCACTTGCTGCGCTGGATTGAGCCTCAGTTCTGCGGCTATGGGAGCCAAGCTTGCAGGTCTCAGAACGGGCTTTGATGGGATTTCCATGTCCAAGTTGAAAGCCAGATCGGTCCAGGCCCGGGCTTCTGGTTTGTTAATTGCTCTCTTAATCATGCTTTTTCATTTTTGCTTATTTGTTAGCTTAGAGAATAATATGGTGAGTTCTATTGGAAGATAGTATCTGTCTCTGTTTTTAACTTTCAATAAAGATCTTCTAGTTGTCTATTTGTTATCCATATCTGGTTAGTGATGTATGTAACTTTCTTAGTGTACTCAAATTCTAGCCTCATTCTATTGTTCGACTGCGAGGACCAGGGTTTGTTTCATACTAATTGTCACCTCCTCTTAATGGGTGCTGTCACAGCTGTATTATGGCAATTTTGGCCAGTTGGGATTACATGAAATTCGTCGTCAAGAGTATGATTGGAAAACTATGTTCTAAATCTGTTGTTGCTCACTCCATGAAAAAGTCATTTCAATCTGTTGTATCTTCAAAAAAAAAAAAAAAATCAGTAGAATCTGTCTCTATGGAACTGTATATGCTGTAACCAATCTGGATGCTTCTTGGATGGTGTTGAATGACCTTACATGTCAGTTTAGGAGGATGCATATGTTTGTTTCCTTGGGATTTAAAAATTGGATTTCAATACTTACTGGGCCATTATACATTGGGTTTTGATTTTATTATTGTTCTTACTAGTACTATATAATGCAGATGGGGATCTTGAGAATCTTGTTCCCTCCAAGCCTCAGGGGAAGTCTTCTGGAACAGTTTTGCCATTTGTTGGTGTTGCTTGTCTTGGAGCCATTTTATTTGGTTATCATCTGGGGTACGGTTTAATTTGATTACGAGAATGCATTCTCAATTCAGTCTCAGTTTCCTTACCAAGTGATTTAGGTTGTGCATGTCAAGTAAGATATTATGTTTCAGTTGGTCACAGAATGTGTACGCAAGTCATGAAATCTTGTTATTTTTCTTTCTACGGTGGTTCAGCATATAACTTAATCATGTGTGAGGCTCACTATGACATCTGCCTGTATTTTTTGCAGGGTGGTAAATGGTGCTCTTGAGTACCTATCCAAGGATCTTGGCATTGCTGAAAATGCCGTATTACAAGGCGAGTCCACTTTTTGGTCGGTTTAATCTGTGGAAAATAGCGTAACTCAAGTAACATTTCTGGTTTGTTTTCTTGTTTGTATTCTTCATATATTAGAGTCACATGAAGCAATTTTCACCATTTTCCTATTGCTTGAGGACTCCATTACAAAACTAAGGAAGGAATATATAGTCAAGTACTATCATTATTTTTCAACAAAAAAAAAGTATTGTAGGTTATTTCAAAGACTCAGTGTATTTACTTAACTGCACTGCAATGCATATAATCTCGCCCAAAATTTAGGTTTTTTTTTTGGCGTATACTGTTTGCTATTAATATTGCATAGTTCCAACACCATAAAATCTTTTGCAGGGTGGGTGGTTAGTGCGCTTCTAGCCGGTGCCACAGTTGGATCATTTACTGGTGGAGCGTTGGCTGATAAGTTTGGCAGAACTAGGACTTTTCAATTAGATGTCATTCCTCTAGCAATTGGAGCATTTTTATGGTCTGTCTTTTTCCATCCACTATATGGTTGTGATCATTAATATGAGTGTTATAAACTAATGAATAGTTTTCTTTAATATTTCAGTGCCACATCCCAGAGTGTGCAAACAATGATAGTTGGCCGCTTACTTGCTGGCATTGGAATTGGCATCACATCTGCTATTGTCCCACTTTATATATCTGAGGTACTAGTTATGTTTATACATTCCCATTCTCAATTGTTGGCTTTTGACATGTTAACTATACCACCTACCAACGCTATATACTTATGTGCAGATCTCTCCAACTGAAATTCGTGGTGCACTTGGATCTGTAAACCAGCTTTTTATATGTATTGGGATTCTTGGAGCGCTGGTGGCTGGATTACCTTTAGCAGCAAATCCATTATGGTATTTCATCATTGCACCTTTTCCTTTCTTTATGAACCATTTTGTTTGTATGTGCATGTGTGTGTGTGTGTGTGTGTGAGAGAGAGAGAGAGAGAGAGAGAGAGAGAGAGAGAGAGAGAGAGTATGCGTTTATGCTTTTTTGCGACAGTTTATAAAACCCAACATCTGTTCAGAAAAGTTGCTCATTGTTGATTGAAGTTTGACATATATAAAAGAAGGTGGAAGTAGAAATTAGGTGATAACTTGGCTAACTGGGCTGAGGTTTGGATGCTAATATTTTATGGAAAATGCTAGGCTTACCACATTTTTATACCAAATTGTGTACAACCTCTCTAATAGAGGTGGGCCCCATTGTATTGTTGGGCTCCACCTCTATTAGAGAGGTGGTACACAATGTGGTATAAAAATGTGGTCATCCTAGCATTACCCATATTTTATATATGAAGTATAGATACATTTTTGGCTTTGAGTTTGATATAGAATTTCTCTGGTAAAGAGCCTATTGGCTAAGTTTGAAAACAGTAGAGATATAGAAAATTCCTCGTATTCAAATCGGCGGAAAATGAAAATAGAATCTGGTGAAACTTTTACCTTTGTTGACAAGTTCGAACTTATGTCATTGGGGCTAATTTAACCTCCTAACTGGATTGATCTATCAATTTTCTAATAATCAGTCTTAGTTACTTTATTCCAGCGAGACAGAATGTTGCACTGTTTCATCTCGTGTGATTATTCATCATTCTCAAGTGTATATTTTGCTGCAAGCGGATGAGTTTTTGAAATTATAGTAAACACTGAATGAATTCTTGATTATGCTTTCTATTGGTAAAAATTAATATATGAAACTCTGTTTATGGACTTTAGTAGTCTGGATAACAGTAGTATAAATCTTTCCTATTTTTAAATATCAATTTTCCTGCTCTCTGTCTCTGTCTCTCTCTCTCTCTCTGTGTTTCTGTCTCTGTCTCTGTCTCTGTCTCTGTCTCATTATTTTTTCCATCAGGTGGAGGACAATGTTTGGTGTTGCAATAGTACCCTCTGTTCTACTGGCATTAGGAATGGCTGCTTCACCCGAAAGTCCAAGATGGCTTTTCCAGGTTGTCAAGAATGTTCTATCAAATAGCAGCACAGATGTTATGAGTGCAATTTTTATTGTGTTTTTTTCAGCTTTTAATTGGATATGATTATTTCCTTCAAAGTTATTTTCAATGGAAGTGCTAAGCTAATCCCTTTCTGCAGCAAGGAAAAATTTCTGAAGCTGAAAAGGCTATAAAAACATTATATGGAAAAGAAAGAGTTAGTGAGGTTATGCATGACTTAACATCAGCAACTCAAGGTTCTGTAGAGCCTGAAGCTGGCTGGTTTGATCTGTTCAGTAGCCGCTATTGGAAAGGTTTGCCTAAATTTTATGGAATTCATGTTTGCGATGTTAAGCATTCTTCTTTTTCTCTGTTGACATATGCCTTTATGCAGTTGTTAGTGTTGGTGCGGCACTTTTCTTGTTCCAACAGTTGGCTGGGATAAACGCTGTGGTCTATTATTCTACTTCTGTCTTCCGCAGTGCTGGAATTACATCTGATGTTGCAGCAAGTGCTCTTGTTGGAGCAGCAAATGTCTTCGGTTTGTGTCTCACTATCTTTCTTTTTGAAGATTGGAAAATTTGTTTCATCTTTGGCATGAAATGTTTGTTAATGCCAAGAATGGTATCTTTTCAGGAACAGCTGTCGCATCCTCATTGATGGACAGACAAGGAAGGAAAAGTCTTCTACTCACAAGCTTCGGTGGAATGGTAGCGTTCTTTTTATTATAGATCTATTTCTTTGTTTGAAGTAATTGAATACCTTATATATAGATGCACACATGGCAGACATTAATACGAAAAGGTAAAGTTTTTTTTATTTATTGGCATTGATCTAGGTTTAAATTTTAACTCTTGAATTTTAACCTAACGATTGGTGACTATGTGCTCACGGCTCTATATATATGTAAATATACAAATACTATGCTCCCACATGTATGGGTCAGTCTGGTAGAAACGCTAACTTGAGAGTAGTACAGTAGCTGCATTGGCTTGCCGCTCTTGTCCATGTACACTTGTTAACTAATCATTTGGATACTTAGTACTTTGTGGCTTGGCGCTGCAGACCACTTATAGTAATGTGAGGCTGGTGGCTGCAGAAGTGGCCATGAATTCTATGGCGTGTCAGGGCTTGGAGGGTCCTTTTTCGGATAAGTAGAAATGTTGAGTCAATACATTGCTGATTCATTCCAACATGATTTAAAAGTGATCTGTACTTAATGATTATAGAAATTTCCTCTCCATTAACCCAAGTGCTCTACATGTGTGCCTCTTCAGTTTTAGATTCACTGTCTGCATAGGTAGCAGACAAAGGTCATGAGGCTTGGAAATTTCATTTAGTTGAAAAAATAATGGAAACGTAGCTTGCTATTTCTCCTTTATGTCCTGTACATTGACCTTAAATGGCTTCCTGAGTGGACGATTTTTCTGAAAAACAAAATTATCATCCCCCAATGCATTTAAAAAAGCTTTGGCAGTACTGTTGCTTTAACTGAAATTGTGATAAAAATGGTTTCCTGTTTTTCCCTCTCTTTCTCATGTATTACTGATAATTTTTTCTTTCTTGATTCATTAAGGCTGCTTCAATGTTGCTGCTTTCTTTGTCCTTTACATGGAAAGTCCTGGCTCCATATTCTGGCCCCCTTGCTGTTGCTGGGACTGTTCTGTAAGTCAGAGGTTCCCTTTAAAATATAGATCCATAATCTTTGTGCATTCGAAAGCTTAATTTCCTATTTTAACATGGTTTTTCTTTTCTTTTCTTTACAGCTATGTACTGTCCTTTTCACTTGGCGCTGGCCCTGTGCCTGCTCTCCTTCTTCCAGAGATATTTGCTTCAAGAATCAGAGCAAAAGCAGTTTCTTTGTCATTGGGCATGCACTGGGTAAGTGATAATAGGAAAGGGTTTTTTTGCCAACAGCTATTAGCTATGATATCCTGCCCAACCAGTCAGCATGTTTGAAGGATTAAGACTTTCCAGTAAAGCATGGCTGTTATTTATATTTTAGATGCAGGAAGGAAGACAAATTTTTGGGTAATTAAATAATTCAAACCAAACGAACTTTTTTTTTGGGTCAAGTCAAACCAAACGAACTTGATTGCAGGAAGGATATTCATTTATCTTGCCAATGACTTTGTGTTATTGTCTAGACCTGCAGTCGGATCTTTATATATTCATGCCTAACTGTGTTTGCATATACATACATATCTGGTATGCCTGTTAAGTATGTAAAAACTTTACTCTGTTTTCTGTGTGGAATGAAAACGAATGAAGATATGGATATTATGCTTACATTGATCTTGTTTGCGCAAGGTTAATTTGGCTGTGCTTTTATACTCCATTGGTTTACCTTTCTTATCTCATTTATTAACTGAATGTTTATGCTGTTTCACCAGATTTCAAACTTCGTCATAGGCCTCTATTTCTTGAGCTTTGTAACCAAGTTCGGGATCAGCTCAGTGTACCTCGGATTTGCTGGTGTCTGTCTTCTTGCTGTCTTGTACGTAGCTGGTAATGTTGTTGAAACGAAAGGGCGGTCATTGGAGGAAATAGAGCGTGCTCTTAGCGTTGCTACTTGATTATGATATGATGCAAACTACATGTAAAAATCTCACAACAGCTTTGGATTTTGGCCGAAGCATAGGCACCATCACTCCTTTTCATGCTATGTGGACTAGTTCACTTCCACCTCTTGGGGTCTGTATTTAGGGATTGAACTTTTGGTTGTAACCAGATAAAATGGTGTCTATGGAATTCCATAGCTGTGCACAATACTACCCGGTGATGAGTGCTATGTGAATAAAATATCTTAGTATCTACCGTGAATTTTGATACTGTTAATTTGTTGTCAGATTGAATGACTTGAGTACAGGACCTTAAATGGTGAGAGAAGACCAATATCCAGCCTCATACAACAATGGTATGATTTGCAAGATTCCATAAAAAAAATGTTCCGGTGTTGGCTGAACACTAAAAAAGACTCTGTTGGGAGCAAGTGCTTGGAAACCTTTGTGCGTTTACCATAAAAGAAATGTTGGGCCTATTTGGTTTTGTTTTCAGATTACTAGGCCTCTTTAGTTATTGTTTTAGAGCTTGTTTGGTAACCAATTGGGTTTTTAAATTTTCAGTTTTTAGTCTTTTTGTTTTCAAATACCCCAAAAAATAAAACCAAAAAAAAAAAAAATATAGTTACCAAATATGTTTTGTTTTATTTTCTTTTTCATTATAAGAAAAATAATAAATTATCTTATGTATATCCACATTAGAAACTAAGGTTTAACTGTTACAAAATTACCTTAAAAAAACTACAATACCTTGGGTTGTATTGAATCGAGAGAGATAACGAACAAAAAAAATAGCAACTTCTTGTTGGATTATGACATATCTAGAGCCTCTCAAGTTGGTATTAGTTCATAACTCTTCGCAAAATGTTATGTATACATTAATGTTCCATTCTAAAAGATTCGTATAATCTAGAAAGTGGAGAAAGGGAGAGAGTGATCTCTTTTTTCTCTTTTTTGTTGTGAAAAATGAAAAGACTAAAATACCCTTAAAATGGATAGAAAATTGGATGTTGTTAAAGTCAGATGACAAATAATGGATTTTGAAAAATTAAAGTGACATTTCTCTTAAATTTTTCTTTAAAATGACAAATTAAAACTGAGATATAAGTTTAGGTGACATTTCTACAAACATTTCTATAGTCTACTTTCATGTTTTGGTGATTCTAAAATATAATCATGACTAGGTGACTCTTGGGTTGCGTTCGAAGGTCATGGAGTCGGGTTTGGGGAGCACTAGGTCAAGTTCGAGAATCACGAGTTGGGTTTGAAGGTCACGGTCTTAGATCAACTGGTCACCAATTCAAGTTCAATGGTGCCCAAATCTGGTTCGACAATCGCTGAAAAGGTGTGTGGGTCACTAGTTTGGCTACTCGTTTGGGTTTAAGTGTCATCGGATCAGACCAATGGGTCACTAGGGTTGGGTCTAGTTGTTGTTGTGTTGGATCCAGTTGTCCCAAGGCTCGGTCGGCGGGTCACCAAGTCGGGCCTAAAAGTCTCTTGTTTGTGTGTGGTCTATGTTTAAGGGGATGAGTTTGAGTGTTAAAGGTAGTTTGCGGTCGCGGGGCTAGGGGGTGCACACGTTTTAGTGTCATGTAGGTGTAACGAGTGGCCCCACTTGCTCAAGGTTGAGTTATGCAACTTTGAAGTTACACTAATTTGACGAAACTTAGAAATGTAAGGGCTTGTTTGGTATTCAACTTGAATCCAACTTTTTAAACTCAAAAACAGATTTTGAGTCCAAAACAAAAAAAACCTGTTTGGTAGCCTTGTTTTTAAAAACTTAAACTCAAAAACAACTAAAAACCACCCCAACTATTAAAAACAAAAAATATCTGTTTTTTCAGTTTTTTTCTAACAACCTACAAGTTCACAAATTTTTAAGATTTGAAAACAGTTTTCAAGTTGCATACCAAACAAGTTTTTGAATCTTAAAAATAGATTTAAGAACTCCTTGTTTTTAAGAAAAATCAAAGTTTTTGAGTTCCCTATTTGAATAGGATACCAAACGCCCCCTAAATTTTCGAGCTCATAGAATGAAAGTTCATGTTACAAGAAGTATGTTAGAAATAATGACAACGAAATGATTTGCTTGGTGTGGTCTATGAAGATTGCCAATGGAGGTATAAATTCATCTTTGCTTGGTGTAGTCTATGAAGATTGCAAAGGAGGCGTTTTCGTGGTTCCAAATCCAAAGTGCGTCTTTCTCTCATGTGCCTCGTGCTTGCAATAGCGTAGGTTAGTGCACGTTTTGGTCTTTGAGCCAAGCCAAGCAACCTACTAATGAGCTATTCAACTTCAATGCTTTCAAATAGTGAAGCTTCTCAGATCTGAATCTTACTCAATCAACTGGGGCTGACTCTGTTCATGTACAACAAAGACCTCTTTTTTCTTTGGATGAATATAGCAACGAACCAGTTATAGTTTTATAGGTAATATCATTCACTCTGCCCATGTTCAACATTTTTGCACCAAAAGTGTATAAAGCTGGAAACATAACGAATTCTATCAGCAAAACATTTTACTTATAATGAAAACAGAAAACATATTCGGAAATAGTCTGATTCAGTTACAAAAATGCCAGAAAAAGCCACCAAATGAGTTTTCAATCCAACACATGCAGCTAGTGGAGACAAACATGATTCAGACACAGTCTAACAATGTTAGAAATCACAAATAAAATGGTCGTCAGTTTTTTTTTTCTTTATAAAATTTTAGTTCGGTCATTTCATGGTTTCTACCTTATATAGTGCACAAGAAAAGTTGAACATTTTCCCCAACATTATAACTAATATTTGCAAAGTAGATGCTCTCTACCAATAAAAAACTAATCACCTTGCAGCCAAATCTTCTGAAATCAAGAGACAAATTTTAGAACATTTTGGAAACCAGCACTCAGGGGAACCATATTTCATCTTCATGGCAATATTTACATGTTTGCTTTCCTCTCCCACCTTTCCTTTGTGTCCAGCCTAACAAAATAGTAACATTAGATTAAAAAAGTACAGTACATAAATTAAAACAATAAATAAATAATGCAACACTACAATGATTGGAATGTTCGTTATGAGCCGAACAGATCATCTCAAAGCTATCTTCCTATGTTTCCAGTCATACATATGACATAAAATACATGGGTGCACAATACGCAGGATGCACACATATAGAAGCTGTGTGTGCACATACACACGCCATGGCATATAGAATGCTAGGCGTACCATATTTTGGTTCCACATTTTCATACCACCTAATGTGGCATCAGACTTGTGCATGCCACATCAACTAATGATTCCAACTTTATATAAATTTTTATTCACTGGAGAAGCTGTTTTAGCTTCTCCCTCCTCCCTAGCCGAAAAACTTCCCATCACAGGCAGATATAGCATCATCAATCACCGGTGAAAAATTGACCATGCATTCTAGATCTGGATTCTGGTACACTCCTTGTTTCTCCAGTCAGATGGCTCCTATCAGCGATGGTTTATTTGAAAGGGTCTAGACTCAGGAACTATATATCGAAGGCTTCTCCCATCTCGAGCACAGAGAGAGGATGAAAGTGTAAAGATAAGAAGATGAAGTTCGGCCAGTGGGTGAGGAGTCACAGAGAGTGGATGCCAGTGTAAAGATAAGAAGATGAAAAGGCTCAAAATATTGTTGGAGTCCTTAGCTGATGTGGGATGTACAAGTCAGATGACACATCAGGTGGTATTAAAATGTGGTACCAAAAGATGGTACACCTAGCATTACTCATGGACATATGCGTGCACACCCACACCCACACACACACAACTGATACATGCATGGGGCCACACACAGAGGAAGCTGCTGTAAAATTGTTGAATAAGTTACCAAAAATTTCACCATTTTTCCCCCTCCAAATATGGTGATTTTCTATTTAATCTTTGTTTTTCGCACAAGAGATATAATGTCTCTTTCAAACTTCAAGCAAAAATCACAGCAATTGGGGAATAAATTGGTGACTTCACATCCATGCAACGAGCATTTCTAATATCTACAGGTGTGCAGTGTTCTACAGATGTGCCACAGAAGTCCCATAATATTAGTATCTAGGCATGCATACTTTCAGCTAACTAAGTAGGCATATCATACCCCCAATGCAACTTCTGGCGCTTCTGTGGTGCATGATAGGTTGCTATGCCCTCTTGCTGTACAAAGGAACTGCTTTCTTTCTGGTGGCTCTCAGAGTTAAAGTTAGTTGAATTTTCAATTGATACAATTGAATCTTGATTTGCTGAGTGTTTGGCATTCAGGCCTTTGCTGTGAGACTTTCCAGTACCACCTGTGATTCACTTGAAGATTATACAGAAAACAAAAAACATATACAAAAGAAAACGAACATAACCAAGGAAACCAAGGAACCTTTTGGTTTCTTTTCAATCTTTGATGTTGATTTTATCTGTAAACGTCTCCTGTGCAGTTCCTATAAGATTGAAGAGTTTAAGCCGTTAATTAAAGCATTGAATGGGGAAAACCAAAAGATACTTGATGGGCTTACGATGCACAAAAGAAATCATAAACTACGTAACTTTTTTTCCAAACATCTCCAGAACGAAAGAATGATAGCTTTCTTTTAGAAGTGGACTCCTTGTTCACTTTTGTTGTCCTGTTGTATTTTTAATAAAGTTTCACGTTTCTTATCGAAATCAACATTTCCACATTCCTAAGTAATGACCAGCATTTGAATTCTAAACTCACACACTTGCATGGTCTTAGAAATACTAAAAGAAACAGTCCTAGGTCCTATAAGTTTCCCACCCTTGTCCAGAGGTGTGTATTTGATGAAACTTATAACATATTCAAAAGTCATTAAATCAGCAATACCCCTATTAAAACTCCAGAAGATCTTAGAACTAGTCACAGCTACAAGAACCCAATTGAACGGATTGTTCAAAAAGTTGAGGATGGATCAAAATATGCACAAACAAATCAGCAACCATGTGAAAGACCCAAATACAAAAAAATGGTAATTTAAACTTCTGGATGAAAATCATTCAAAAACAAGTTTTTCTATTTCCTTATTATCCAATGTTTGGTTCTTTAGCTAGCACAGAAAGATTTCAATTTCCGTAAAGATATGAGGTGGTAAGAGTACCTGGAACTTGGAGAGCTGGTCTTGGGTGATGCGTCTGGGCTTGTAATTGGGCTGTAAACATGGCGTTGATGCTATTGCTGCTTCCTTTCTCTCATCTTCCTTGTCTGGTTCCTTGCCCATGTCCTCTGTTTCCTTCCCCTTCCTTTTCTTTCTTCCCCCTTTGTCTATTTACGGATTCATATACCCAACCCCGTCATCGGAGTACTTTTTTGTTTTGGTCAAGGTAGGTTCCATTACAAAAGGCCCAATAACAAACAATAAAAGTAGTCGAGGCCCAACATTATTAAAATAAAATAAAACAAAACAAAATGAAACCAAGCTCAAAATCACTACAAATCCTTACCCTATCAAATAAAGGGCTCGTGCTTCTATGGCCCAGAAGCACTTCTAAATTTTTCTGCCAAACGCCGTCAGAAGCACTTTCGGTTGTCAGAAAATGCTTTTAACCATTCTAGAAGCACTCCCAAATGAGCCCAAAGTCATCTTTAACCATCGGCTGCCACCATTGCCGCCGCCGCCATGCTCATCACCACCATGACAACCACCTGAACTGCTCACTTCATTTCTTCCAACTTTTTCTTTTTCTTTTTAAACTTTCCTAAGGTCGAATATAGTGTAAGTTACCAACTAGATCTTGATTTAGTGGTATTATCTTTTCAATATTGCATGATTCTAAATTAGAGTTCTCCTCCCAAAATGATTAAAACAAAAATATTTTTACAAAAGCTGGAAATTATTATTCTTATTGACTCTAATCCAAATAGTTCCAACTTTTGCACCCTCGAATTAAATCCGACATCCAATTTGAAAGTTCTACAAAAGTTTAAATTAGATTGAAATGTATATTAAAAGTTATGAGAATTCCAATTTATGTTGTATATAAGGTTTTAAAGCTTGAAATATTGACTATGACTAAATTCATGTTCAAAGATGAGTTATTCCATGAAAACTAATAAAATTGGGGAATGCTAGCAACCTTCTCTCTGACCTTCTCCCTTTTTCTCATGACATGTGTCATTCTCCGTACATTTAAAACTATGTCATTAATGCATCATACAAACTATCTTTTATTTTCCAAAATTACCCATATTATATGTATTGACTTTCATGTTTCTTTCAACTAATACAAATTTGTTTTTTCCTTCATAATTAACTTCCTTACCACCTTATTAAAAAATTTAAAAAGAAAAAAAGGCACCTTTTTGCTGTTTACTTGGTTGTGGTCTTGAAGTGACATTTTTTCTTTCAAAATTGTTATGTGCAACAAAATTATGGGCTTTCTTACTCAGATTTTTTTTTTCTGAAAAAATAAGAAGATATTTTCTTTCAAGTTTTTTTTTAAAATTAAATAAGGTGATAAGAAAGTTACTATATTTTTTTGGATAAATTAAAGGAAACATAAAATTTAATACATTTAATAAGGGTAAATTTGGAAAACAAAAGATAGTTTGTAAGATACATTAATGACATTGTTTTAAGTGTAAAGAGAGTGACACATGTCATAAAGAAAATAGAGAAGGTGCAAAAGAGAAGGTTAGAGAGAAGGTTGCTAGCATTCCCCAATAAAATTTGATGGCAAGTGAGTACTATTCTCACATCACATGCAGATCCACAACCTCTTTCTCTTGTACAACGAATTCATTGGCTTCCTTACATGTGCTTTGTTAGTTTATTAGAATAACCTTTAGGATGTCAACGGAGGATGCCAATGGGGTTTAGCCTTGTGAAAAAGGGTGGTGACTTCCAAACCAGTAGTCTCTAGTTCTAACCCTTAGGATACCTTGGTAGTGTGTGCATGTGAGAAAACTCTATCCCCTTGTAGTTCTGACTGTCGCTTATATTCAAAAGAATAACCTTTAGGATTTCATTATTGGTTTTAAATTCAGAATTATTATTAGAAAAAAAAAAATTGAAATCCTTTTGAAATTTGAAAAAAAAATTCCTTAATTTTCCGGATCGAAATGGATATTGAAATTTTCTGAATCAAAATAGATGTTGAAATTCCAACAAATTATGGAACAGAATAGAGAGACAATTTTCATTACGATTTTTTTTTAAATTGTAATTGGAATGGAAACCCCCTAATTTTAATCCAATCTATCCGAAGGCGAGGCCACACTTCAATCTATTGATTCATTGATTAGTAGTTTTCACTCATTTTAAATTGCTCTAGCCTTTAGTGGATGTTTTGTGTAACATCCCAGTCCGAAAAAAAAATAAAATAATTAAATTAAGAGGAAATAATTTGAAATAAACAATAAAAATAAAATGTTTTGAATTAATTAAGGGTTTTGAGAATAATAATTATTTACTTAATTTTAAAAGGGGGCAAAAAGGTCATTTTAAGTTCGGGAAGGAATCTGGGACTTTCGGTGGTACAGTTGCGTAGAGCACGTCGAAACGAGTTCGTAGACATGCGGTAGGCTTGAATCGGAGTTGTAGCGAGAGAGATACGATCTAAAAAGTCTCAGTGGCACAATTGTAATTATTTCGAAATGTATTTTTTTTTAATAAAAACAGAAAAGCCCTCATTTCTCTCTCTCTCTCTCCTTGCGCGCATAACAGCCCCCCTGTTACTGTTCACCGCCGGGGTTTTTGGGCCACCACCACCGCATCCGGCCACCTCCGGCGACAAACCGGTCGCGTTAGAACCGTCGTCTCGTGCTCTTTCCATTCCATCCCTTCTCTGACGCCGGCAGCCACGAGGATCGCCGGAAACTGGAGGAAAGACGCCGGTTTTGACAGAAAATTCCAAGCGCTCGTTCTTCTTCAATTCTCCACCAAATCAGTCGAGTGAGGTATGGATTCTCGACTATTTTTCGTGCTCTAGCTGCCTGTTGGATAGGATTCCAGAAATTTTGAGAGTTTGTAGCTCGATTTTGGAATTAGGTTTCAGCCGGTTTTCAATTCGAAATTCCGGCCACTTCCGTCGAGAATTTGGGGTATGTCCAAGAACAAAAGTGACTCAAAATTAGGTGTATTACCTAGGGTAGGAGTCTTGGCCCGATATTTTGAGATTTTTCGGCGATGCGATATCGCTTTGGACACCCACGCGCTGCCAGCGCGTGGGGCGGCGCGTAGGCACTGTATCAGAGGGGCATTTTGTCCCAATGCGATCTCCTAGTTGCCACGAGCGCGTAGGAATTCGCGGATCGCAATTCGGATAACGTTTGAACCCCGAACGGATTTTACATATTGTGTGTTATCCGGGTTCGATACGTTAGAACCGTTGGATCACTTCCAAATTAATATATGTTGATCTAGGTATTCCTAGGATCATGTAGGAATCGACGGATCGTGAATCGGAGTCCCGGATGTTCCGATTCAATAACTTAAAGTTTGTGTTTTATGATAACCGTCCGATCGTGCGATCGTGAGCGATCCGACCGTCCGATCTGAACCAAACTTGTAGGACATGTTTCTTAAACCTTGAGGAATCCTTAGGAACGTTTGGAACGTAAAACGGAGGTCGTGGGGCCCGCGGGCCCGGTTGACCAAATTGGAAGGTTTGACCCTCGGTTGACCGTAAGTCTTCCGAGGTAGTTTACTCTCCGAAGAGTATTAGAACGACCCTTTAGGATGAGTTTTGACCGTCTTTTGTTTTATGTTGATTTTGAGGGTTTTTGAGATTATTCTTATGGTTTTGTGATGGAAGTCTTTTGCTGTTGAATTTAATGGTTTATTTAAATGCTTGTTACCTTTAATAGTTAAATTCTTTATTTTGTAAAGTAGTTGCAATATATGCGGTTTGACATATTTGAGTGTTTTTAGCACTACCTTAGATACCTCCCCGGTTATGGGTTTTAAGTTTGAGATTTATTTTGCCCAGGCCCGTCGGAGTTTGTCCAGGCCCTTCGGAGATTGATTTATTTTGCCCAGACCCGTCGGAGTTTGTCCAAGCCTTTCGGATGATTTATTTTGCCCAGGCCCGTCGGAGTTTGTCCAGGCCCTTCGGATGTCTTCTTAATACGATGCCTTGGTAAAATTGAATTAAGGAAGGGAATATTTTTTTTATAATATTTATATTAGGATTACGAACTCCACCATCATACGTACCTCCCCCCTTGGATGATGATATTTGGAAACAGTGGATATGGTTTGGATATATTATTTACACACGTGCCGGGTTTCGGACGTGTGGGCTTTATTGGTCACGGATCCTGGAATTGTGGGATGCCGGGACAATTGTGGATACGGTTTGGATATACTATTCACACACGTGCCGGGTTTCGGACGTGTGGGCTTTATTGGTCACGGATCCTGGAATTGTGGGATGCGGGGAAAATTGTGGATACAGTTTGGATATACTATTCACACACGTGCCGGGTTTCGGACGTGTGGGCTTTATTGGTCACGGATCCTAGAATTGTGGGATGCCGGGAAAATTGTGGATATGGTCTGGATATGACGGAACCCGGGGCATACCTTAACGGGGTGTCGCTGTAGACCCTTGATTGGGTAGTCTGCGCGCGTAGGACGGTTCCAGGCGTACGGGTCTTGATTCTTCGTCCGTACGTGCTGGGTTAGAGTGTCAGTCCCCCAGTTGGACGACTCATCCCTAGCCACATGGACGTTTGAGGGCCGGATAAGTGTGAGCTAGTCAACAATTCCCTGTTGGATTGTTTCCCCAAGTACACGATGTGCATCAGCATATGTACCTCCCATTAGATACTGATATATGGAAATTGTGATATGATCTGGATATGACGGAACCCGGGGCATACCTTAACGGGGTGTCGCTGTAGACCCTTGATTGGGTAGTCTGCACGTGTAGGACGGTTCCAGGCGTACGGGTCTTGATTCTTCGTCCGTTTGTGCTGGGTTAGAGTGTCAGTCCCCCAGTTGGACGACTCATCCCTAGCCACATGGACGTTTGAGGGCCGGATAAGTGTGAGCTAGTCAACAATCCCCTGTTGGATTGTTTCCCCTGGTACATGATGATGGTGAGAGGTGAGTGTTATTATTTTGCACATATGTATATGTGGTTTTGATTCTTGTTTGAGATTTGTGAGCCTGTACATGTATGAACGTATAAGCCCTGGATATGGGCAGTGTTGTTTGGCACCATACGCCGTGGATAGGTTATGGTTGCGGGATTGAACTATTATAAAGGGAATAATTTGATTGATGTATTCATTGTACATACGCCTTGGATAGGATATGGTTATGGGGTTTGAACTGATATGAAGAAAGAGATTGAGAAGGGGTTCATTTTGTTTTATCGGAATCGGAGTTGTGACCATTGATATGAGAACTACGTGTGGCTTGATCCCTTGTCCAAGGGTACGTAGGCAGCCTGGGGTCTCACCAGGTGCAGCCGCGGAAATTTTATTGCGTTTAAAAGGTTTGATCGATTCTGAATGAGTGATCGGATTTTTGATGTGGTTAATGGATTTGAATCCGGTTTAATGATTTTTTTTGGAGTAATCGTATAATTGTTTGAGATCATGAATGGTTTAGTTTTGAATTATCTGAAGGCCGGAGGCCTATTATGTGATTGCATGTTGTTAACTTGTGCATGCTGCCAGTTGGTGTTTTAAAATGTGTTTTATGCAGGTTGAAATTTTTGGGGAATGTTCAATTTACAGGGGAGACTCTGCCGAATTTTCGGTAGAAAGTCTCGGTTTTTAGTAAGTGGGCCCGACATCGGTAAGATGTCGGAATTTCCACAGGATTCGTCTCGGGTTCCGAGGAATTTCGGGGCGGGTCCTGTCATTTTGTATGAGTAACAAGAGTTTAGCCAGCATTTTCTATTGATGTATATTATTATCGATTCAATTTTCTATTACACTTGCCATTTTGGCTAAAAGTTTTGAGAAGCATTTAGATTTTGGAGATGCAAAAATAGGACCTAATTGTTTGAACTTCATAGGAGATCTTCACTTATGTAGATGGACACTTATCTAAATTGTAATCCAATGTTTAAACAAACTATGGATTTATGCATGGTTTATCCATTCTAGTCTATATTTTATTTTCAAACTTTTCATTAACGCACATTACATACTACTTATAATTCACCATATGTATATCTTATTATTAGTAAATTTTGAGTTTTATTTGTTCAATACATTCATTGATAATGTACATAACATCTATGAAAATTTTACACAAAAATTTTGTGTTTCAATGCTTATATCTGTCATATTTAATCCTTGATCCTCACCACCCTTCTCAAATGTTGACAAATGTACACGGGTATAACCATAGTCACGACAGTGAACTCGACCCCTTGCACCCAAGTTCGAATGCCCACTAAACTATAAATTTTATTTTCAAGTGGGTGCATATGCCTACACTACCCTGTAGCTTTGACAGTGCGCATGCCCCAAGTACTTCGCTTGAAACTCAACAAAAGGAACACACAACATTTGACTGACATCCTTCAATATGTTGAAACCACCCCATTCTAATTACAAGGGCATAGTTGGAAGATTAAGGGGAAAACACAAAGTGGTGGTGGTTTCATCCACTGGCGAAGCCACATAGGCCCCGTTTGGTTCATGGGAAATGAGGCTTGGGGATGAGAAATCAAATGCTTTCCCATGTTTGGTAAGTTCAGGCATGGGAAATGGTTGTTTAGCACATAGGAAAAGTAGGGGGGAAAGTGAAGTCCTCCTCCCCCCTTGGGTTTTGTTTTCCCTTATCATGAGAAAGTTTGGGAAAATGAGCCAACATTAAATGTACATTTTTCATGACCATTTTCTCTCCATTAACAATTTAGAATTACAATATAGCATTAAATGCATTCTTTTTTTTATTTGATTTCATATGGGTATAATTCGAAAATTAAACAAACTTTGTTTTACATTCATGTGCAAGCATTACCAAACATGGGAAAGAAATCTTCCATTTCCCATCCCTTGGGAAAGACATGGGAAATTATTTCTCATCAAATCTTTTCCGCAAACCAGACGGGGCCAAAGAGTTTAGGATGGGATAGATATGAGGAGACATGAAGGTTTCAAGGAGTTTTTATCATATATCAGTTAGTCTAGCTACAACTTTTAGAATGCCATCTGATTACTACCTTGTGGTGTGTTGAATATAATTCAGAAATCTTTGCTCTTTGTTTTTTTTTCCCCTATGTTTTCTCTCCCTCCCTTTATTTGTAATCATATGAAATCAAAAGGAGAAAGAAATTCAAACAGAGAAAAATTCTTCACTTTATGTTCTATTACTATATCGCTTCATTTTTCTACACTATGATAATTTCTTTCATATCGCCTAAAGTGTCCTTCCTAACTCGAATTTCTGGCTCCACCACTAGTTTCAGCATTTGGGAGGTGTCAATGTTTCTCATGTGACAAATCATAAATTTTTTTTAAAATTTAGCGAAGATAATTTTTATCATATATAGAATTTGAAATAAAAAAACTCTGTGGTATAAATTTGACATCATGTTATTACTAAAGACAGATCCACCGCCAGGAACACGAACAAATGAAACTCTTTAAAAACAATGCATTTGACATCACAATATCACTCGATCATATATAATGCGAGTAGAAGTTTTCAAGCAAAATCAGTTAGCATCTATCTTTGCTCTACCATATGTTCATAGACAATGGTAGCTAGGGCGAGCAACAAATCACTAGTGCCTTTGCCACAGAGTATGTATTAACCACTGGACTTGGATACACTTCGTTATTTGTTCAATTTTTATCAACCAACCTCCTGCAAATAGATCATAGACTACACTTATTTTATATATATATATATGTTCTATTTCGTATCGGGTTTCCATAGAAAGTGAAACAAAAGTGTTCTAGTCTGCTATTGATTTTCATCCGTAAAGAAATCCCAAGCCCTAGTTGATTAAACGGATGTAATTAATGCACTCAAACTGCCTTCCAAAACCAGATAATTAGAAACCTCCAAAAGATGACAATTTCTAGGCTAGCTAGTTTCAATTAATTATAATTAAACCCTAATTACCTGCACAAAGGAGAAAAGTCCTCTCAAACTAGAGGAGAAAGAAACGTATACTGACAGAAAACTGAAGAAGAAGAAGAAGAAGAAAGTGGAAGGGCAATTACTTCAATAAAATCCAAGAACCATAAACAGAACGGTTGCATGAAACATGCGTTTTGAGATACGTGGAGCTCTAGCCTCACATGCAGAGCAAGGCTCTCGAGCTATCTTCCAGATCATCATCAACTTCAAGGACTCCACTCTTTGCTTGCATGTGTGGGACCCACAGGTTTTGCATGGACACCATCCAGGTGGCCTGAAACGCAGTTTAAAGTATTCGTGGTGCTGATTTTCTCAGGACTCGGCGAGAAAATAATGTATAAGCAAAACTGCTCGAAGTACCCAATTCAAAGTATCGTGTGTGTAAGGATATGATGATTTTCTCGAGAAGTGGTGACTCTAGAAACCTCTGAAAGAAATCTCTCTCTCTCTCTCTCTCTCTCTCTCTCTCTCTCTCTCTCTCTCTCTCTCTCTCTCTCTCTCTCTCTCTCTCTCTCTCTCTCTCTCTCTCTCTCTCTCTCTCTCTCTCTCTTATCAGTTTCATCATCAAACCCTAATAGCCAGCAGGTGGGTTGTCTATAAAAGAGAGCAATCCCTTTCACATTTTATGTGCTCAAAGAGGCTCAAAATTAAGCTCTCTCTTTCTCCTATAGATGCTAGCTAACTACCTACCCCATTCAGACGCTGTTTTTTCCTCTCTTTCTCTCTATCTCTCTTTCTCTATACTCTTTCACACACATATACACTCACACACAGAAAATGAGGAGGCCAGCTGTGAGCCCAGTGGACGGAGAAAGGCAGGTGACGAGGAGGAGAAGCAGAGAGCCAGGTCAAGGGAGCTCATCCTGGAGAAGGACGATGAATAACAACGATGGAATCCAATGCGGCCATGGAGTTCTGACGAGGCAAATGGCGAGGGAGATAATGACGATAAAAGAGAAGGAAGATCAGAAGCAAGAAGAAGAGGTGGTGGTGGTGGAGCCCATAAAGGATGATGAGCATGAAGAGGAGATCGTGAAGGCTGTGGAAGATATGGAGAAGGAGGTCGTGAAGGCTATGGAAGAGGTTGAGAAGGAGGTCGTGAAGGATATGGAAGAGAAAGATGGGGTGGTAGAGGCCGTGGAGGAGGACGTGGAGGTCATGAAGGCTGTGGAAGAGATGGAGAAAGATGTCGTGAAGGCTATGGAAGAGGTGGAGAAGGAGGTCGTGAAGGATATGGAAGAGAAAGATGGGGTGGTAGAGGCCGTGGAGGAGGACGTGGAGGTCGTGAAGGGTATGGAAGATGGGGTCATGGAGGGTATGGAGGAGGAAGAGGAGGAAGAAGAGGAAGAGAACAAGGAGGATAATGTAGTTGACCTAACTGGTCTTGAAGGGGAGGTGGAAGTAAAGGTGGAGGTGGAGATGAAGGAGACTGAAAATGTGTCGTCACCAGCACCAGCACCGGCACCGCAGGCGGTGGAGAAGACTGAAGAGAATGATTTAGGACTTGGGTTGAGCCATTTGGGGTGGTCTCCATGGGAGTCCCCGTTGGAGCAGGCTGTGTGGTTTGACTGGGATTTTCGTAGTGGGCTTGGGTATCGTTTTGTTGATCCAGATAATCCAAGTCATGATTATGATGATGTTTACTGGGACGACGATCTTTGGAATGCTCCATTTGATTACTTCCCCCGAAATCCCAAGCCCTAAGTTATATATGTTGCTTTTGTTGTTGTATTAGTTCAGTACTTTTTCCCATATATATTAACGTTGTCTTAATTTATTTTTATTGTTTCATTAAAAAAAAAAATTATTTTTATTATGGCATCAGGCAGTAGTGAATTGAAACACATTTTTTTTTTTTTTTGTTATTGAGAGACAATTACCCAAGCCCTAAATCATCAATGAAAACTTTTATTTTTGTTATCTTCTGTATTTGTGAAAATTAATCATATTACACAATGCATACAAACTTGAGTATTACAGTCTTTCTTAAATTCCTGACTACATCTCCATCATGGCCAACAGTCAAACTTTACAGTGCCCCCAAGGCAATGTATTATGTGAAAGGGTTGTTTTTTTCAGTAATTTACGTATTAATTAAGAAATTATCATATTTGTGTTCTTAAAAAATTTAAAGCGTTGACAGAAATTTCAATTCTGATAACTTATGTACAGATGAAGGTCCTAACTAGTACTCGTCACTGTATATATACAGAACTATTTTACAAATGAAGGTCTTAAGTAGAGATATTTAGTTATATACCCATTATTAGCACTAGTGATATAGATAAACCATACACTATTTAATTTCTATAAACGAACAAAAAAAAAACCCAAACAATGACAACTAACCCTATTGAATTCAATTTTGATTATTAAATTACTTTGATACCCTATTGAGTGTTTTGGGTTTTTTTAGGAGGTTTTGGAGTTGGGTTTGTTTTAAGAAATCGATGGCAATTTTGTAATTTATAGGAAGTTCGAAGTCTTTTTGTTATGTTGTAAATAGGCTTTGGCTATGTTTCTAAAGTCCATTTCATATGGAATTTTTTTTAAAATAATTTGAGCCCTTATATTTGGTATAATAGTGAATCTCCCAAAGAAATATTGGTTAATTCTGTTGCTTTGCTTCAATTTTAAGTAGAGCAATTTATCCTTTTATTGAGGTTTCCAATTTTTATGTAGAATATATTTTGCCTCCAACCGGTCGTCCTTTAGATATAATGGTACGTCATCAATCTCCTGTACACCCAAAAAAATGTAGCAACACAGCTAATAACCAAAGCAGAAAATTTATCTCTATGTCACATAGACTGTGCATACGTACCTAAGTGATACTACATTTTCGTAATCTCAGGTAGATAATTTCAGTTATCTGTTTTTGCATGGTTCAACAATAACTTGCTAAAATTAGAAGTTCCCATAGAGGTCGCAATGATTGTGATAAATAATCAAAATCTCTAGTAGCTAGATATATTGACTTTACCGCGCGGATATTTGGACGAGACGATAAATCAAACTTATTTTTCTCGTGAATTAATTCATCATTTATATATCACATTGTTATATCACGAGGAAACAAACAAAAAAATGCAGTTATAAAATCGTAAAGTATGGGCAAAAAGCCTGTAAATCTCGATATAGTGCTCTCATCCCCTCTTCGTCTCTCACCTCATCCTCTTCATCCACCGTTGAAGATTTTCTAGGGAAGCTTGCTCTCTCAAAGTAACCATCCACTCTCGAACAGCCGATGTCACTCAATCTCTCAAATATTTTACTCCTGACCTGCGGTTGGCTTGTTAGTTTGTTGCCGGTGATATTTGTAGGTAAGCTTCATATTTCATGAAAACTTTTCATTTTATGTTTGTTAAAATTTCGAGACCATAATTAAAGAATCGTAGTTTTCAATTAAATTATTTGTGTTTTAAATTTATGCTTTTTTTACATTCTAGCTGCCGATATAGAAGGATATTTTTTGTGAGCCAACAAATTTTTAAGCTTTTTAGAATTCTTAAATTTTGTATAAAAATTTCCTAAAATTGGTGGAGTTGCTTTATCTATGGTTTTCTTTTCTTTTTAATAAAATTTAGCTAGAGCGCTTGTTTCAGATGTGTCTTATAGAATAGCACAATTTTTTATTTGGAATTGTGGTCAGTCAAAGATAAGTTAGGATCCTATCTTATACAAGATCAAACTTCTTAGTGAATAGTGAGCAATTTTGAAATCCATTTCTTTTCCTGCCTTTAAAAAAGAAAAAGAAAATCAAAGGGTCAAGAGGGAAAACTTCATTACTGAACCAAAGTTGGAAAATAAGAGGGAGGGGATGAGAAGGGGCTTAATACCGGCCCCCAATTGCATTTCGTTACCTGGGTTTTGGTGTAACCCCATTACATAGGGAAGGACTGACTCACTAAATGGTACCCTATAAGCAATAGCAACACCAAATTAGGAAACTGATAAGACAATGGTGGCTGCATAGTCTCTATGCAGTGGCTAGTGTGAGTTTTTTTAGCAGTGAAACAAGAAACAATCATTGGTGAAAAAGATAGGACTTAAGCTAGGCACCCCTCGGCATATTACAATTCCTTGTAGCTCACCTCTTCTTTTCCGCACTAGAAAAGAGAGTAATAAAACCCTCAGCACAAACAAGAAACAAGTAAGTTGATAACGGATCACCCTGTCAAAGTCTCCTTGAAGGACCAAGCCCACCTTACGACTACCATTAATGAGAAATGAGCACACACCATGATCATATCCACCTATCACCGATGAAAGCCTATCCTTTCATTTTGAATTTAGATAAAGTTTGACATTGAACTTATTCAGATATGATCAGGGGCTAAGTCTGGCTTGACCGCCAATTCCAAGTACATGTTTTAGGTATGAGGATGCTGCTCCCCCGCCTCTCCTCTATTTCTTCTTCATTGATGTAGAACAAATGAGACATTGATCGAGGAGCAGCTTGACAAGTGTAGCCTAGAAAAAGTAAACTCTAACCCTTGTAGGTTTGGGCCTCGACATCTGATTTGCGCCCTTGATCCGTCATTTCAAAGAGAATAGTGAGATAACTTAAATTCATTGATTTGTTGTGATGTTTGGGTTTTAAACGCCAAATAACATCATTTATAGGCCAAAACAGCATTTTAAGGATTTTTAAATTTTTTTGTTATATCTGTATTTTGCTTCCATTAGGCTGGTTCTAGGGTTTGAGGTAGTATTAAAAGCAACTTTACCTAAGGTTTCTCTAAACTTTCTAGTGAAGTGCAAACTTTCATGTTTTAAGGCTATCGCTTAATTGCCTTCCCTTTACCGTAGGTTTCTCTCAATTTTCTTATTACGCTAAGTCATTCCTCTTCCATTACAATTTTTTTCCCATTAGTTGACTAAAATTTTCTAGGTTAAAAGGGTTTGTCCAATATAGGTCCCTACAATTTATATTTCCTAGACATATACCCATCATTCTATAAATCTATGTGTAAAATCCAATTTCAAACTTAAATGACTAGTAGAATATAAGAGGTCATAGTATTCCTATGTTTTTACATCCTTGCCATCAGATTTCATATTTTATTTATAATTTATTTCAAGCATTTCATTAACTGCCATAATTGTAATTAAAACTCCCTATTAATAGCATATCAATCACCCCATTTCTTTGGTTGTCATTGTAACAACCCGGTCCTAAATTAATAGTTAAATATTAAATTGTTCAGGGAAAGGACAATTCTACCCCAGGAATGATTAAATGATTAAAATAAGAGGAAATAAGTTTAAGTGAGAAAATAAATTTGAAATAAATAATACAATAAAATGGTTTGAATTAATTAAGGTATTTGAAAAGTAAAATATTATTTAATATTAAGAAGGGGGTAAAAAGGTCATTTTAAGTTTGGGAAGGAATTTGGAAATTTTGATTGGACCGTTGTGTAGAGCACGTCAAAATGAGTCCGTAGACACGTAGTGGAGTCGAATTGGAGTTGTAACGAAGAAATGACGATCAAAAGAAGTTTAGTGGCATAACCGTAAATATTTCGAAGTTTAGCTTTTTATAAAACCAGAATTTCTGAGTTTGGGAGGAGCTCGACCAGCTGAGTTCCAAAGGGGATATCTCTCAGCCCCGACCACCAAATCGAGCAAGACCAGTGCCAAACGAACCACCTCGCTCCCCTCTTTCAGTCTCAGCCCATCCCAGCCTCGATACGCCGTTTTGGTCGCCGGAAACGGCCACGAAAAAGGGCGGTTTGGACAGTTTTTTGATGAAATTTCACGGAGCTCGTTCGAACACCTCCGGCCACCAAATCGGACGAGTGAGGTATGGTTTTCTAGCTATTTTCCATGCTCTAGCTGCTGGTTGGGTAGGATTTCAGAAATTCCAAGCGTAAATACTTCGATTGTTAAGTTAGGTTTCAGCCGGTTTTGAGGGTGCGATTCCGGCCACTTCTGTCCAGTTTTTGGGGTAAGTCCAAGAACATAAGTGGCTTCAAATAGGGTGTTACACCTAGGGTAGGAACCTCGAGCCGTGATTCGGAGTTTTTCCGACGAAGCGTTATCGCTTTAGGCACCACTCGCTGCCGGCCAGTGTGGCGGCGCGTGGGTAGCAGGGTGGGGACCACAGTCAGTCCTACAATAATCTTCTAGTCCCCATGAGCGCGTAGGATTTCGCGGATCTTAATTCGGATAACGTTTAAACCCCGAACGGATCTCGCCTAATGTGTGATTTCCGGGTTCAACAGGTTTGAACCGTTGGATCGTAGTCATGTTCTGGTATGTTGATCTAGGTAATTCCAGGATCGAATAGTATTTGACGGATCGTAAAAGGGAGTCCTGGTTACTCCAGGATTGTCAGCCCTAGAGCGAGTTTTACAGTAAACAAACCAGTTGCAGATCAGGAACAGAGGAAAGAACTACGTGTGGCTTGATCTCTCAGCAAGGGTACGTAGGCAGCCTACAGTTATCAGGTGCAGCCACGAGTTAGGGCCTTAGGGTTTGTGCGTTTGTTTTTCAGGACATTTTGGTCATTTTCGACCCATGGCCACCAGGTGTCAGTTTAAATAGGATTGAACCCGGATTCCAAAGTGAAATTTGGGTCAGGTCGTTTCAGTCATTCCCTCTAACATATCGCCCCCTAAAATTGCAAATAAAAAAATGTAAATTACATATCCAATAATGTACATATGAAAAATATCAATATAAATATTAGATATTTATAAAAATACCCAATCCTAGACATGTATTTATAAAAATACCCAAGCACTATTTAAACATAGAAACATACCCAAAATCGACCCCTCAATCAACAATTGTATATTTTTTGGGTGTGTTTATAAATGGGTTTTGAGTGTGTGTAATGATGGGTTTTGGGTATGGTTATAAAGTGTTTTGGGTGTTGGGTATTTTTATAATTTCAGCCCCCATTTTGGGTATTTTAGTGAAACTCCCTATAAATATATAGGTATATTATTTACTAAAAAAATAAACAAAAATAGGTCGGTTACTTTGTAATTGACATTTCTGTAAATTTTTCATAAACTAAAAATAGGTACACAATAATTTATAGAAAATAGGTACGTTGTATAATTGAATTTATGCACATTTTTTATAATTAAACATAGGTACATTATTTAGAACCAAAAAAATAATTTCATTATACTAGGTAAATTGCTTTACAAGGTATACATTATCAGCGAAAAATAGGTACATTATTTAGAGAAAAAATAGATACAAAAAAATAGGTTCATTATACTAGGTAAATTGTTTTACAAGGTACATTATTAGAGAAAAAAAAAAATAGGTACATTATTTGGAGAGAAAAAAATAGGTTCATTTACAAAAAAAATTGTTTTCATAAAACAACAATAAAAAGATGATCAAATTATTTTTCATAAAATAAGTAATAGGTGCTTTATTTAGAGAAAAAAAAAACATAATTAGAATGTACACTATTATTCATGAAACTATAATAAAATACAATACTAGTTGTATAATTCATAAAAGGAAAACAACATTAATTCCTAAATTTAATATTGAATTTAAATTACTAATACGTTTGTTAAATAGATTACTAGTCGTAATTCATAAAAGAAAAACAACATTAATTCAAAAATAGATTACGAGTCGTAAAATAGATTACTAATACTTCACTGTGGAATTTAATATTTAATTTCAAATAAGTTTCTAAATTAATTCCGACATCCATTACAACTATTTGAAGATCTTTCCAAATTCAACGTGTATCATTAATTACACCCCTCATAACACATTAACTTATAAATAGGGATAGTTTTGGAATCCGAAAAATACAATAAATCAAATTTTAAGTTATATTAGGTAACTTGCTTAGTTGGATCCTAGTCATCGGGTATTATTTGAAAAAATTGGGTATTTTAAATAGAAAACTAAAGGAAAGGGTTGTAGGTGATTTTAAATAATTTTTATGGGTCTAAGTTCAATTATTAGATATTAATAGGGTGGTTAGATTTATGGTACGCCCACTAGTTAGATTTATGGTGGTTACAGTGAATCACATTTTTAAAAATACTATAATAAGATTTTTAATTTCTTTTTTAGTAGCAAAGGGAGAAGAAGCCCAAAAAGAAACAAATTGCCTAACCCGACGGGCCTAAATGGACCACCCTAGCCCTTGAAAGGCCAAAATAATTTTGTATCTATTTTTATCAAATTATTAAATGCGATATGCAAAATATCTCAATAGTGGATACAATTAATTATGTTTCCATAAAGTTATCAGAAAGAGAAATACTATTTTTACCACATTAAATTTGTATACCACATTCTCATACCATCTTATATGAAATATGAGGTGGACAACCACATCAATTAAAAAGTGTTAATAAATTATAAAAGAAAAGAAAAAGTTAAATGAATTTTAATTAATATGGCTATACACCTCATCTATCACATAATATGGTAAGAGTGGCATTAATCTTAATGATTTCATAGAAATGAGCGATTTAGAAAGGGAGATTTAAGCAAACACAGTGCATATATAGCTCATTGTTGTTTACACTTGGAATTTTCGGCCCATAGCACATTGAAGGTTGATGACATGCCTGGTATCCAAAGGCCAGGATCTTGGCCCCAAATTAGGTCCAGACATCGTGGACCTGGGGTCTTCTGAAAGAATTCCACGGCTGTTCTTTGGCCTAGCAGTCAAGGCTCCCTTAACGACCAAGTTTGGCCAGTTAGACAAGCTGGCCCTAGCAACAAGGCTCGTCTAGACGAGCTGTTTCGGCCTGATTGGCAGTTTCCCCCCAGCAAGCTAGCTCAGCCTAAGAGCCAGGCTAGACCCAATTGTGAGGGTCCTCCCCAATAATCAAATGGACTCACCCCAATCCTTGGCCGGATCAACTACTGCCGAGTCTCCCACTAGCAAGCTCAGCCACGACCCAAATTACAATCCATCTTCTATCTAAGGGATGACATCTTCACGTGACCTCACATGGCCATTATCTCGGGGGTTGAAAAAGGACGACGCACTGAGTAAAATATGGAGTGGGCTTCTCTGGAAAAGCGGCGAGAATATGGAACTTGTTTTTTGGAAAAGGGGGAGACTTTCCACGTCAAGACAAGCACATGTTTTGGAATCTGTCAGTGGAGTTATAGGAAATCATCATTAAAGGTAAAACGACGAAGGCTGCTCATCTTGACATTTGTCCAAAATCCCAACATCCTCCAATCAGATTAGGACAAGGGTTAAAGACTCGACCTCGGCCATGAACAGTGCTCGGCTGAGGGTGAAGATTCTGACGCCTCCACTACCTCCAGACTGTCAGCCACTCAGGCTACTTGAAATAAGGAAATCCAAAGCTAGTTGTCTAAGGGACCTACCACTAAAAGAAGAAGGCAGATGCAGCTTCCTAGATCATTCCTTCACCAGCTTCACCTTCTTCCTATAAATACAAGATCCTCAGCAACATTCAAAGGGTCCCTGACCAAACAAGTCTCCCACGGAGTAACTTATCTTTTCCAGCCATTTATCTTCCTATAATGCACTTACAGTATCTTTAAATGCTTTCCTATATGAGTAGTGGTAAAGTTAAGTTCTTCAATCCATCAATATATTATACGACCCTTGATTTTCAAGCCGCCAAAGCACCACCCTAGGTACTTTTCTGTCCACCCCATATATCAAATGGGTGGTCATCCTTCAATCAAATGGGGTCAAACTCGGAAAACAAATTCTATGGATGATGAATCCATTTTTACTGTGTTAGGCATAGCATGCCACAAATCCATGGGTGAGCCATGAACTAAATTTTGCGGATGATTGATCCATTTTGGGGTCAAACCCACTCTTTTATGGATGATGAATCCATCTTGGGTATAAAACCCGCAAATCAATAATGCTCTGCATAGCAAATCTCCATGCTCTACTAAGTGAACTTGGATGATGAATCCATTTTGGGTGCAAAACCCACAAACTAAATTTTGGGAGGAAACCCCATAAATTTCCAATGGATGATGAATCCATGTTATGTGAAAAGTCCCCATGAACACCTTGCGAGTGTTCATAAGTACCAAAAATAGGAAGAAGGCAAAAGAGGGTGATCTCAACCCACCTTTGTTTCAGACAAAACTCTTAATTGTTTGTGCCTGATAAATTACGGCCATGAACTGGCCGAAGGCGCCCCCTCTCCTCGGCCCTGGCACTCGCTCGAAGGACTAAACGTGGCGTTTGGCCAAAATGTTCGGCCTTACTGAAAGCAAAAGAAAAGTTGCTAAGGCACGATCATCTCGGCCTCGGATATAGGCCGAGGCCGAGGTCGAACAAAATTACGGCCAAAGATATTAAAGTTAGATCATCAAGTGGCAGCAGGGTCCCACGCTTCATTTAATGAAGTAGTGCCTCTATTTGTGGCAGCAAATCCACTGGCAAAAAATGGGCATTTAATGCACGAGGGAAGGTGGGAAGTGACTGGAGTCAGGATTTGGTGACAGAAAGCAGAGTGATTAGACGCAGACATTCTCACAAAGCTTTTTGCAGCTTGAGAGATTAGGTGACTAGCCATCAGAGCAATAAATGCGTCTCCACGGCCAGAAGCGCAGAACCCACGATCAGGACGGTGGCCGAGATTCACCGGGATTTATGGGGTCACACCACCATGCTTCACGATCCCAAATGTCGATTGGACTACCCACTTGCGCTAATCAAGCTCCACCATGCAGATTTTCAGCCTTGATTACTTCTCCAAGAACTCTTCCTATAAATACAAGATTCAAGACCACATTCAAGGGGTTCAAACACCAAACCAAAGCCTCCCACGGAGCAACTTATATTTTCCTGTAATGCACTTTTAATATCTTTACTTGCTTTCCTAGGAGTAGTGTTAGTTTGTAAGGAAAATCCATTCATCAATATATCATACGACCTATGGTTTTCAAGGCGCTGGAGCACCATCTCTGTTACTCGCTCATTCACCCCATATATCATACGACCGCCGCTCACTGAGCAGCGCGCCGGAGAAACGCCCTAAACCCACCATCGATGCCACCACTAAACGGCCTTGTAGCTTAGGCCGTGAACCTGACAGCCGAGATTAGTTCCTCTCTCGGCTACAATCGTTTGATCAGAAGGCAAGTCCAAACAAGCGCATCACTTGACCACTTCCATCCATATTCGCAATCTCGACGCACGGTAGACCGTGCTGGCACACCCGCGCACAACCGCATCGCACCCAAAAGCAGGAAGCTGCGTGTCAACGCATATCCCCTCGGCCCGGAACTCCAGGCCGTGAGATTTGCGCGGCAGACAGTAATACATCATGAATGGTGTGCACCGAGTATGATGACAGCCATGTTTAAAAATAAAAAAAAGCCCACGGCAAGAAGTCTAAAGCACTACATACTTGACCAACATAATCTAGCCATGCAGAAGTTGGAAATCCAAAGCAAAAAAAAAAAAGTGGTGGAGAAGCCACCACATGAGATGTGCAGAAAGAAAAAAAAACAAAAACCTGTTTCTTTCTTTTGTTATGCTGCAGCAGCACATTAAAGCCAAGAAGAAAGGAAATATTTGTTGACAATCAAATGAAACAAGAAGAGTGTCAGCAACTTTCATCTCTTGGATGGTTCTGTTCTATAAATTGAATCAAATGGACAAGTTCATTGACAATTTTGCAGCATGTGGATCCATCTAAGGCAGTCAGCAAATAATCAAACGCTGATGATCATGGACATTCAAACTGGCTCAAAACCAAATCAAATAAATGATGTCCAACATTAATGTGGGCTCACAACAAGCAAACAGTGGTCACTTGTTATCAAATTAATTTGGTTCAAACAGAATCTAAGCTAAAAATCATATCAAAGGGACAAGGAACTAGTCAATGATGCCAAAAGCAAAAGGAGGTTGAAGCAAAACAAAGGTGCTCCATATTTTGTTTACATGTCCAATTAGAAAAGACTAAAGGCGTCCCCTAAAATTATCATCAATTAATGATGTGCAAGTTCTATTTGAGTCAAGGCTCATGAAGTTTTCAACTTCCTCACATCACTCTTGCCGTTAGAAACAAAAGAAAACAAAGTGCCCTGGCACTTCTATCCCACTTGTATTCCAAGAGACGAAGACGTGAGTTCACTACTTGCAGTACAAAGCTAAGCAAGTGCACTCTAAAAAGATACCAAAGGATCATCAATATGGATTAACGGGTTTGTCAATCACAATAGCCCATTAATCTTAAATTCTCCATATCATGCATGGATACAAATGCATGTGTTAATGATCAGATTAAATTAGTGGGTTCATCAAAATTGCCCATTAGTTTTCTTTGACATTACAATGAAAAAAATGATACAAAACCATTCCAAATTTTCTCAGGGGTCATCTACCCATGCAAATTTCACTGAGATCAAATTCAAATCTCTTAAACACAAATTCTAAATTAGTAAGCCATACTTACCCACTAATTTCTAAAATTTGGAACTACGTCGGTTTGATCCCATCAAGGGTACTTAAGCAGTTTAGCATCTCACTAGACGCAACCATAACCAAATTTGAATCCCTGGTTTATCCTAACCAAATTCGCCCAAACACTTTTCCAAATTTTGGAACTACGTCTATTTGATCCCATCAAGGGCAAGTAGACAGTCTAGCATCCCACTAGATGCAACCGCAACTAAATTTGAATCCCTGATTTATCCTAACCAAATTCGCCCAAACACTTTTCCAAATTTCCGAACTACATTGTTTTGATCCCGTCGTGGGTACATAGTCAATCTAGCATTCCACTAGGCGCAATCGCAACCAAATTTGAATAACCCGTTACATCAACCAAATTCCCCCAAATCAAATCTGTCTCCATATAATTCAATTCTGAACTACGATGGTTTGATCCCTTCAAAAGGGTACGTAGGCAATCTAGAGACTTAATCTAGATGCAACCCCGCAAATCCCAAATCCAAATAGAATCCCTGGTTTATTCTTAACCAAATTCGCCCCAAATACAATTCCATATTGAAGCCCTAGTTTATTCAGCTAAATTCACTCAAAAACTCCTCAATACAATTGAAATCAAATTTCCCTTGCAATAAGTCATTTATTCATTGCGATTCTTTGAACTATGAATGACTTGATTCCCGTAAGGGATACGTAGGTACCCTTAGGTTCGATTTAGGTGCAGCCCCAAAATTAAACACATAAGTTCTATTTCTTTATGATGTAATCAAAGGGGGTTCCCTTGAAGCAAGTGATTGTAATTAAGAGACATTGCGTCTCGAATGGATAAAACCCCATTATTTAATTAGTGGTGGTGAAATTATGTTGGGAGTTTTACATTTTTCTTCAACATAATTTTTGGCATACCCGGTGGGACCCATTTTCCTTTTCATCTTCATTCATAAATAAACTAATCATATTTACTTTGTGTTTGCCTCAAGTTATTTAAACCAAAACAAGCGCACCACAAGTAATGCTACTTCTAAGAGCTTCTTCGGAGTTATGGCTAGCACGGCGACCGCAAAGGTCATTAATGCCCAATCCACAAGAACTCCATCTAGGAAGGTAAACCCAAAATTCAAGAAAGATGGTTGTTAGCTGTGAATTTGTCCAAATTGAAGATTTTGGAGCAGCGACAACAAATGCCACAAAGGTAAATTGTTTGAAGCCATCAAGGTTCCAAGGAAATTAAAGCCTTCACAAGCACTCAGTCATGATTGGTTGAATCTTTTTCAACTTGGTCTTTCTAACTTCAACATCAATGGTTGCTAAGGGCACAGAGGACCAACCGTCATCAACTTGAGCATTGTTTGTACCATATCTGACCCTCCACTCATACTGTGACACGTGGAATGGTAAACTCTCCCAGTCGCCTAGATGAGCAAACAATCGGCATCAGCTACCGGTGACTCCGAGCAAAGTCTACAATCGGTACGAGTTGACGATTCTGCGGAACAAACCTCGAAGGCCCCGCCCTAAATATCAAAAGACTCGTGTCAACCTCGGAGGACCCTCCCACGAGTCCCACATCGAAATTAAGTACTAAGAGCATACCAAATGCCCTCTATAAATAGGCCCCTTTATTACAACACAAGGGGTAAGACTTTTCAACTTGACTTTTATGCTAAATACATTGTCAGTAGCAAAAGCTCTTAGAAAGAAACTTACTTCAGCATCAGAGGGTCTTCGGCTGGTTCCACACCGGTGCCATAGACCTCACGAGCCTCGGCTTCCTTTGATTCAGGATCGGTATCCAAGGACGGGAAGAACCTGCGTCGAATGCTCAATCGATCCATGATCGTCCATATCACCTGTAAGTTGCACCTATCTCTATCTGTTCAGTTTTAGTGCAAACAAATTGGCGCCGTATGTGGGAAGCGATTGTCAATCAACCCATATCTCAAAACCTTAAAACCAAGAAAATGAACCCGTCTTCATCCCTCCCTAGTGATGGTCCCATCATCGGCCTCGATAGCGAGCCAAGCCCCACTCCCCTGCCTAACACGCCCCGAACAGAAACACATATTCGGCAAAGTACTCTGGAAGCTCGCATGGAGACTTTGCAACGAGAAATGGAAAAAATGCAGGAGCACAACAATATCCTCTCTTCTAAACTTGATGACACCCAGAGGCAGCTTCATGAAAAGCAAACACACTCAGCCCAACTGCAGGACGGTCTGGAACGGACCATGCAGCTTCGACAGGAGAAATCATTCAAAAGCGTGCCAAAGCCCAGTGCTCGGGATAAAGGGAAGCAGCAAACCGCAAGCAAACCATTTGCCTCCCGAAGGCTGTTCGTACCCTCCCCAGAGGAACGTTGCCCAGAATACCAAGTCTACTCCGACTGCAGCGATAGGATCAACTATCAGCGCAAAGAACGACAGCCTTCACCCATCCCGATCCAAGCCAAACTCAACGATCGACGTCTGGAGGTACTCGGACCAAAATCCCCTATACGCCGAAGGTACGAAGCGATTGGCCTAGAAGAGACGGATGAATTAGACTATGTTTCAACTTCACCAGGAACCACTATCTCCCACCGATCAGCGGGACCTTCAAAAGAGCGCCGTATCCACCGATCAAATGAGGAGAACGATTGGCATAAGGAAGGCTACAGGAGGAACTCTAGCCGAATGGCAGATCGAGAAATACAGGGAAGCAATGCCAGCCAACGGATAGAAAACGGGGCGGCAGAAACCTTCTGTGAGGACCTTCCCCTTGCCGATCCAACGATCCATCTTCTCCTCCAGAAGATGAACCGGATCAAGGAAGAGCAGAACCAAGCTCGGACACCAACATGGGGAAAGGTACAACCAGGACCTTTTACCAATCGCATCCGAACATTCATACACGAAAAAGAGGTCCAAGCACTTCGAATATCGTTCTACACAGGGGTGGAAGATCCCGTGACTCACATCCATACCTTTCAATTGGCTTTGGGTTGCAAGGGGCTCACTAACGAAGGCCAATGCTTACTGTTCCCCTCCACCTAGCCGGAGCCGCCTTGAATTGGTTCTACCGATTGGAGCCAGGTACGGTTGACTCTTTTGATCAATTGAAACAAACCTTCCTCAACCATTTTATGATTCAGACCGATCGCCTATATTTTGCCGATGATCTTTATACCATTCGGCAACAAGACGACGAGCCCCTCAGGGAATATGCGGCTAGGTTCAGCCACGAATATTCTCGATGTCCCGAAATTGACGACAAGGTGGCCTTCGGTGCTTTCAAAAGTGGTCTTCGGTCATCACAATTTCGCTATCTGGTCCACAGTAGCAACTGGCAGCTATCGGCACCACCATATTGGACCACCCACCAAAGCCAAACACTTCAACTCCAAAGGGTTAACTTCGGCACCACCATACAAGACGACACCCGTCGATCGGCCTTCGATGCAAAACTACGACTGATTCCCAGCGAATCGAATGACAAACCAGGCCCCCTACAGAACGGCACCCCCTGCCTCCGCTCCTTACGAAGCAAGAAACAAGCGGAAGGACAACTTCCAAGATCGGCAGGACAATAATAAACGGGGCAAGGACTCTGGCAGGCGGAGCAACTTCGGAGATCCGAAGAAGAACCGGCCGGAAGAAACCTTCACTTTGCTCAACACCACCTACAAGCACGTCCTCATGACAGAAAATCAGATGATTCCGAAGCCGAACAACCGCAAGCTCCCTCGGCAGAACGAGAAAGACACTAGCGTCTTCTACCGATACCACCAATACAATGGCCACGGTACATAATCGTGCATTGCGCTCCGTAAAATTGTACCTAAGCACAAAAACGGCATCGAACCAACCACCGAATCGGCAGATTAACATGATCTACAGAGGGGCGCCCATAGTTGAAGCCAGCAATCGTTCCGTAAAAAACTATGTTCGTGCCGTTCGGCACCCCCAGATCCTCAGTGTAGCGGGAGGACGCAATGACAAGATCCGGCGAATCGGCTAGGAACCTATCACTTTTTCTGAAGAGGAAGAAAGAGGCATCATCTTCCCCCACTCCGATCCCTTGATCATACGAGCTGATACTTTCAACTTCGATGTGGGCCGAATCCTCATAGACACCGGCAGTTCGGTCAACGTGCTATTTGCTGATGCTTTCAATGCCCTCGGCATAGACCCTCAGCACCTAAACAAAGACATCACCCCCCTTCTGAGCTTTTCGGGCGATGTGGTTGAACCGATCGGAAGTGTCTAGCTCCCATTCGTCATCGGCACTATCCCTAGACGAACGGTCATCTACACTCACTTCCTAGTAGTCGATTGCCCAACGACATACAATGCCATCATCAGTAGGACAGCGCTCACCAAAATGAAGGCCATGTTGTCACCACACATGCTCCTCCTCAAGTTCCCCACACACGCTGGCGTCGGCCAAGTGCGAGGGGACCAGTTGAGTGCACGGACATGTTACGTTTTGGCAACAAAGGAATCGGCAATCGCGAAGCATACTCAGTTTCCACCAAGATGATTGATCCCAGGGATGAGGCCGTCACCCCACAAGCGCAACCCATTGAAGATTTAGAATCGGTAACCATCTCCGAGACACAGCCCGACCGACAGGTCCGAATCGGTACCACCTTAAGTTTGGCACTGCGAGCCGATTTCATTGCTTTTTTCGCGCCAATACAGAAGTCTTCGCCTAGTCTTATAATGACATGCCCGGCATCGCCCCCAACGTCATTAGAAATGGCGAGCCTACGATACCGAACGGTACGAAGCAATGAGATTCGAAGTGGATAAACTACGGACAATTGGCTTCATCCAGGAAGTGACTTACCCAATTTGGTTGGCAAATTCAATTTTGGTAAAGAAATCAAATGACACCTAGAGAATGTGTCAGGATTATACCGATTTAAAGAAGGCTTGCCCAAAAGACAACTTCCCTTTGCCGAGGATCGATCAGCTGGTAGACGCCACATCAGGCTATGAACTTCTCAGCTTTATGGATGCATACTCAAGCTACAACCAGATATTCATGAGCCCTGCAGACTGCGAACACACGGCATTCATCACTGACAAGGGACTCTACTCGTTCGGCTTGAAGAACGCAGGAGCAACATACCAACAATTGGTCAACAAAATTTTTTCCGAACTCATTGGCACTTCAATGGAAGTTTATGTAGACGACATGCTCGTCAAAAGCAAAATGGCCGATTGTCATCTCCACAACCTCTCCCTCATGTTCGGCGTCCTGAAGAAGTATAACATGCGCCTCAACCTAAACAAATGCGCCTTTGGCGTCTCCTCTGGCATATTTCTTAGCTTCATGATCAGCCAACGAGGTATTGAGGCCAACCCTGAAAAAATCAAGGCATTGCTTGATATGCAGGTACCGAGGACATAGAAAGACATCCAAAGTCTCACCGGGCGTGTCGCCGCTCTGGCCCGTTTCATATCAAAAGCCACCGATCGGTGTGCCCATTCTTTAAAGCCCTTAAGGGAAGCAAACGGCTTATTGTCTGGACTGCCGAATGCGATCGAGCTTTCGAAGACCTTAAGGCCTACATGAGCAGAGCACCCCTATTGTCTAAGCCTCTTCCCGAAGAACAACTTATTCTCTATCTTTCGGTTTCTGCAATGGCACTCAGTTCCGTACTCATCCGCAAGCCGAACAACATCGAACTCCCAATCTTCTATACCAACCACGCCCTGCAAGATACCGAGATTCGGTACCCCCAGCTGGAAAAACTCGCCTACACTCTCGTCCTCTCAGCACGTAAGCTTCGGCCCTACTTTCAGGCTCACACCGTTGCCGTTCTCACCAATTAACCTCTACGCCAAATACTGCAGAGGTCGGAGACGTCAGGTAGGCTTGTCAAATGGGCCATCGAGCTCAGCTAATTCAACATCCATTATCACCCTCGGCTTGCCGAGAAGGGGTAAGCCGTAGCTGATTTCATCTCCAAAATGACAACTACATCACAAGGTGCAAATCCAGATGATCTTATCTCCAAACCAGCTCCGGTAGCCCCAGTCGCCCACCCGACCAAAGGAATTTTTAACCTAGAAATTCCCCTTTGGACTCTCTGTGTGGACGGTTTGTTCAACCGACAGGGCAGCATGGTCGGCTTAGTACTAAAAGCCCCTGACCAAACAGCAATCGAATACACCATCCGTTTCCAATTTCAGGCCTCCAACAACGAAGCCAAGTACGAAGCCCTCTTGGCAGGCCTTTGGCTCGCTAAAGATATGGGAGCCAAACAACTCAAGATCTGCAGTGACTCTCAACTTGTCGTTAATCAAGTGCTTACCAATTCAAAGCTAAGGACACATCGATGGCTGCCTACTTGACACACACCCGCCGATTGCTCCACCACTTTAGCGCGTATCAGGTTCAGCAGATCCCCATATCCGAGAACAGCCACGCCGATGCCTTGTCACGTCTTGCATCGGCAATCGAAGACAAAGTAGGTTGCCACGTACCGATCGAAGTCCTCACTCGGCGTAGCACAATTGAAACTAAGGTACAAGCTGTTCGGCAGAACCCAAGTTGGATGGTATCTCCTTCTGAATCAGAGCCTCTACCGACGTGGTCACTCCTTGCCATTGCTCCGATGCATCACGCCACAATAAGGTGACTCTGTCTTATGAGAAATTCATGAAGGGGCCTGCGGAGACCACTCTGGGGCCGGTCCCTGGCCTTCAAGACCATTCGGTAGGGGTATTATTGGCCAACTCTCCATATCGATGTCATAAAGCTCGTCCAGAAGTGTGACCACTGCCATCGTTTTGGCTCCTTTCCAAAACTGCCTGCCGAACCACTCACTCTAATTGTCAGCCCGTGGCTCTTCACTCAATGGGGTTTGGATCTCATCGGCCCGATGCCACAAGGGAAGGGACAGCTTAAATTCGCCATCGTCGTCGTCGACTACCTTTCGAAGTGGACCGAAGCCGAAGCATTGGCAACCATCACCGCAGCCAAGGTCGAGCATTTTGTGTGGAAGAATATTATTTGCCAGTTCGGCCTCCCGAACGTGATCATCACTGACAACGGTAAACAATTCGACTCCTCTCAGTTCTAGCACCTGTGCCGCCGATTCAACATCAACTCGTTCTTCGCTTCTCCAGCAGACCCACAATCAAACGGCCAGGTAGAAGCCATCAACAAGATCATAAAAAAGACGCTAAAAAAGAAGCTCGGAGCAGCTAAAGGCGTTGTGGGCGTTGCTCCCAGAGGCGTTGTGGGCCATCAACACTTCCTACCGACAGTCGACTAGCGAAACACCGTTTTTCCTGGCCTTCGGTAAAAAAGCTGTTGTCCCAGTCGAAATCAACGCACCCACGTGCCGAACGACATCTTACGCCCCGGAGCAAAACGAAGCACTGCTTACCCTGAACCTTGATCTCATCGAGGAACATCGTTCACAAGCGCAGCTTCGAAATGCCTCATACAAACAACGAACTTCCCAATATTACAATTCGCGCGTCAAATGCCGATCGTTCAAAGTGAGGGATTGGGTCTTGCGCAAAGTCTCTCTTGCCACTAAGAACCCCAACGAGGGGACCTTCGACCCTTCATGGGAAGGTCCTTACGAAGTCGTCACCATCTGCCGACCTGGCACTTACCGATTACGTGATACCGATGGGCAGACCATTTGTCACCCTTGGAACGTAGAACACTTGAAGTATTTTACACTTGAAGTAAAATATGTTCGCGTTCATTATAAAAGTACTTTCGGCATTGATGTTCGTATTCCTATTCTACACATTTAGTAACGCCGTAACGGCAGTACGGTACCTATAACATATTACCTACGGCATGCATACTTGTATTAGAATATGAAACTTCAACAGATAACCGAATCAAAACAAACTTGGATAAAAAGCCAAAAAGGGCTATATGTCTTAGCAAAAATTGCCGTTCGGCATGGTCCAAATATTTACACAAACAAAAGAAATTAAAATAAACCGAGAAGCTAAGCAACAGGAGGTTCGGCATCAGTTGCCACGGCACCGGCATCGGCGTTCGGGAGCTCGGCACCAGTTGGTCCAGCGGCAGCAGGAACGCTGGCAAAAGCCGGTACAGGATGGCCCCCTTGCTCCTCACTGCTGGAGTCGGTCTCATCGGTAGAATCAGCATCGAAATCTTCTCCCTTATAAGCCTCCACCATCTCCTCGGTGACACCCTCAAGCAACGGAGGCGGATCCCGGAGAAAGTTCAGGTTCAACCTCTTGTCTGCGTTGTACCGCTTGAAACTGTAGACAAGGTCGTCACACTACTCCATAACTTCCTTGTCCACCAGCACCGTGAACTCCTCTGTGGTTCGGTAGTCAGCCACAACTTTCGCCTTGGCCCCTACCACCTCCTTGGCATGCGACCGCTCGGCCGCATCCATTGCAACCTCCACCGCCACCTTAGCCTCTTGAGCCCCAACCACCTCCAACTCGGCCGCCGCAAGCTTCGACGAGAGCTCTGCGATCTTCGCCGCATTTTCCTCAACACGCCGATCAGCATCCTGGATAAGCTTACCGGCTTCGGAAATCTTAGCTCGGCTTTCTTCGAACTTCTTCTGATGCCATTCGGCATTGTTTACGGTTCGCTACATACAGAGCCACATCTCCATATCAGCCTGAATAAAAACATAATCTCAGTATATGCCGAACGCATAAACACTTTAAACACAAAAACCACAACACTTACTGCAGCCTGAAGCCGGAAAGCACGACCGGCCTGATCACGCACCGTCTTTGCTGACAACTGCTCTAGCTCCATGAGCTCCATCTGTGCCCCATCGATCATGCAGTTCACGAACGGCACAACCTTTCGAGGAACGTCAACATTAACTGGCTCGGCATCTAGCCTTTCCTCATCGCCAGTAATCAGAATGGCCGTACCCTCGTCCGCCCCCTTGGTTTCTTGGGCAAAGGCGTCACATCGAGGGCACCCTCGATCAGCCTCTTCCCTATCACCTGCACGTGGATCTCTTAAACAGCATCAGCCTCCACCACCCTCTTCTTCCTGCGACGATCGGCAACAGTCTTATCATCTCCCGAAGCTCCTCCGATCGAATGGGGAGGCTTCATCTTCATTCGAGAAGATTCACCCTTCTTCTTCTTCTGCTTCGGTGCACGAGTCTCCAACCGCCTCCTCATCGCTTCGTTCATAGGCCTTCCTCCTGCCACTGCACAAACAAACAAGTCATTAAGGAAACGGCATACAGAAAGAAAGAAAGCATACTGCCTAACGGCATCACTTACTCTTTTTTCTCTCCTCTTCTTCCTTTTCTTCTTTCTCTCTTCTGTCGTACTCGGCCTTGCTGATCAAGCCTGCCTTGTACAGATTCCAAAAACTTAACAAAGTCTTGAAGAACCGATCTTCTTCAGCAATTTTCCCTCGGACTCGCTCGATCTCATCCACCTCCCTCCTCAGCGCGGTCGGCCGTTTCAACGACATTGAAAAGATCTAACAATGGTTGATTAAAAAAAATAAAAAAATTCCAATAACCTACCGACTGTTTGAAAAGTCGTAGGGATCGTCCTCTCAACGATCACTCCCGGCGCCGATTCCCAAGCACTGGACACAAGCACCCGACGCTTGCGCCAAGTCTTTTGGGAGCTCGGCACCCCAACCACAAAGTGCCCACGCTGCCCTGCCGAAAGATAGTTGGACTGAACCCAGCCCCCTTGATCAGCACTCTTCGCCCTTGTCACACTGTGCAAATGCGCGAATTGCTCATAGCTGTGCTCTCCCTCATCAGCTATGCCGAACACAGCAATTGTCTCGAGCAATGTAATCCAAAAGTTCAGATTATATTGCCCCGGTGCATATCCAATCTGCGCCAGGACCTTCTGCACCAAATGCCACAACGGGAACCGAAGCCCATGCTTGAAAGCATCAGTGAAAAAGACCACCTCATTCTCGGGATTGCTCAGTGATTCTAATAGCTCCGGGCTTCGCATCACTACCGAATCCAGGATTTGATATTCGACCCTAATCCTCGCCAATTCACCGTCGATTAGAACGTTCGGCTCTAAGAAGTCGACATCGAACACAGGACCCTTCGGCTTCGCCATTGGGACCTGCTGCTTCCCCTTCACAACGGTCAGTACCCCAACTCCTGGCGCAGCAATTGACACATCGCCTGCCTCGGCTCCACGACCTGATGTTGAGGGCTCACCACCTTGAGGCAATCTACAAGAAGTGCCACCAGCCTCGGTGCGCACCTCTGCCTTTTCTAGTATCTCAACACTCTCACTCTCCTCGGTGGAGCTCCCCAAGGACGATTCGTCCTCATATGCCCTCAGACTACGCCTACTCTCGGATTCAGTATCTGACATCTACAAACACAAACGAAGGGAAACTAAATGCCATGCTAGAATCAAACTCCCATCCTAAACCCTAAAAGTTCATGTTCATCTATATTCATACATGTTCATGCAACAAATTCAACATTTTGACTCATCATCAAGGGAAACACGGCAACGTACCTTGTTTGCACGGTGGTTGTTAGTTGCCAGAAATCGCCTCCGCCACATATCCTTCGCCGAAAATTTCCTCTCACAAGCTCTGATTGCTCTCAAAAACTTCCAAGTATTCTAACTATTGTCCCTTCCTCACATTTATAGGACGAACCTAGTATCGGGAAACGAAGTGACGCATCGGGATACGAAGCGACGCATCGGGATACGAAACGACGCGACCCTTCGCAGCCCTGTCGACACGTGGCACGCATGCACAGGGAAGTCCAACCATGAAAACCCGAAACGTTTCAACTTCTCATACGCTGCAGCTCTCGCCCTTTTTTGAGCACAACTCCACCAGCGAACGGCAGGCCCACATTGATGAGTTTTCACTCACTTCTCGTGCCGAACGATAGGCGCACATTGATGAGTTTTCAATCACCTATCGTGCCGAACGGCAGGCACACATTGATTAGTTTTCACTCACCTTTCATGCCGAACGGCAGGGGTTCAAAAGCCAAGTCTACACTCGCCTCTCGGGACGTTCGGCATCTCCTGCTCGGGGACTTGGGGGACTACATGACCACCATCGGCAAGCCACGAAGACAGGAACGAAACCATCCCGTCCGAGTCAGAATGCCGAAGACACATTCAAGTCCCCAACCAAGAAGTCGCTTCTTAATCAGTAACTTGGGGGACTACTGTTTGTACCATATATGACCCTTCACTCATACTTTGACACGTGAAATGGTAAACTCTCCCAATCGCCTAGACGAGTAAACAATCGGCATCAGCTACCAGTGACTCCGAGCATAGTCTACGATTTTGCGGAACAAACCTCGAAGGCCCTGCCCTAAATATCCAAAGATTCGTGTCAACATCGGAGGACCCTCCCACGAGTCACACATTGAAATTAAGTACTAAGAGCATACCAAATGCTCTCTATAAATAGGCCCCTTTACTACAACACAAGGGGTAAGACTTTTCAACTTGACTTTTATGCTAAATACATTGTCAGTAGCAAAAACTCTTAGAAAGAAACTTACTTCGGCATCGGAGGGTCTTCGGCTGGTTCGACACCGGTGCTATAGACCTCACGAGCCTCATCTTCCTTTGATTCAGGATCAGTCTCCCAGGACGAGAAGAACCTGCGTCGAACACTCAATCGATCCCTGATCGTCCACATCACCTGTAAGTTGCACTTATCTCTATCTATACAGTTTTAGTGAAAACAAGCATCACAAAACCTATGATGGTGATTTCTGTTAAAGAACCCTCACTATCCAAGTATGCTCACCAAGTTGTTGAATCATCAAGGTTGAACAAGTCCAACAAATTCATAAATACAAATGGAGCAAAGTGAAACTATGCTAATCAAGTGACGAGAGCTTGAGCACCACAAGGTGCATTTCCCCCACTTATAAGTCAAGTCAAGACATGAAACATATATGTCATAGGGGGCAATCCCCTCAGCTCAAAGTCAAATCAAGACATGAAACTGATATGTCACAAGGGGCAGTCCTCTCAATTGTAACTCAAATCAACACATGAAAGTTAAATTAAGACATGAAGCTAATATGTCACATGGGGCATATTCAAAGATTCAAAGGAAAGCCAAGACTTTCAATGGGTCACACTGTTACTCCAAAGTAGTAGGTGATGTCACATCATTCCCGAAGAATGCTCTTAGCCCTAAATGAGCATCACAAAACCTATGATGGTGAGTTCTGTTAAAGAACTCTCATTATCCAGCATAATGGCTAAATCATATCAAAAGGACAAGGAACCAGTCAATGACGCAAAAACAAAAAGTGGCTGAAGCAAAACAGAGGTGCTCCATATTTTGTTTGCATGTCCAATTTGATAGGACTAAAGCTGTCCCTCAATTAATGATGTGCAAGTCCTATTTGAATCAAGGCTCATGAAGTTTTCAACTCCCTCACATCACTCTTGCCGTTAGAAACAAAAGAAAACAAAGTGCCCTGGCACTTTAGTCCCATTTGTATTCAAAGAGACGAAGACATGAGTTCACTACTTGCGTAGCAAAGCTAAGCAACTGCACAAGAGAGTCAGCGAAGGTTCATCAGAACTAAATCCATTGACGGTCAAGAAGGCTCAATAAAATGCTCATGGAATTCGGGTCTATCTGTCTCAATATTCCCATGAACTGAAGTAGCAAGGGTTTTCTCAAATGCATGATGGCTACCAAACACGCTGACAAAAGTCCCACTAAGAAATGTGGAAATCAATCATTGTGGCAAAGAATCTATTTAGAAATGAGTGCCAAACGACTCAACCATGCTGTGACGGTGACTCCAATTCAAATAAATGATTGGTCATGCTCCGAGCATCAAGCTCACTTTCAAAAGATACCAAAAAAGCATCAATATGGATTAACAGGTTTGTTAATCACAATAGCCCATTAATCTTAAATTCTCCAAATCATGCATGGTTACAAATGTATGTGTTAATGATCATAATAAATTAATGAGTTCATCAAAATTGCCCATTAGTTTTCTTTGACATTAACAATGAAAAAATGGTACAAAACCAATCCAAATTTTCTCAGGGGTCATCTACGCATGCAAATTTCATTGAGATCAAATTCAAATCTCTCAAACATAAATTCTAAATTAGTGGGCCATACTTATCCATTAATTTCCAAAATTTGGAACTACGTCGATTTGATTCTACAAAAGGTACGTTGGCAGTCTAGCATCCTACTAAACGCAACCGCAACCAAATTTGAATCCCTGTTTTATCCTAATCAAATTCTCCCAAACACTTTTCCAAATTTCCGAACTACGGTTGTTTGATATCGTCTTGGGTACGTAGGCAGTCTGCCATCCCACTTGGCGCAACCACAACCAAATTTGAATCACCGGTTACATCAACCCAATTCCCCTAATTCAAATCTGTCTTCACACAAATCAATTCCGAACTACGTTGGTTTAATCCCTTCAAAAGGGTACGTAGGCAATCGAGAGACTCAATCTAGATGCAACTACCCAAATCCCAAATCCCAAATCCAAACATAATCATTGGTTTATTTTTAACCAAATTCGCCCCAAACAGAATTCCATATTGAATCCTAGGGTTCCGGGCCGAGGGGTTATGCGTTGACACGCGGCTTCCTACTTTTGGGTGCGGTGCGGTTGTGTGCGGGCGTGCCAGCATAGTCTACTGTGCATCGAGATGTGGCTTGGATGGAAGTGGTGAAATGGTGCGCCTGTTTGGACTTGACTTCTAGTCAAACGATTGTGGCCGAGAGAGGAACTAATCTCGGCTGTCAGGTTCACGGATGGTCGAGAGAGGACTTGACTTCTAGTCAAACGATTGTGGCCTGAGCTACAAGGCCTTTTAGTGGTGATGTTGATGATGGGTTTAGGGCGGTGCTCCGGCGCGTTGCTCAGTGAGCGACGGTCGTATGATATATGGGGTGAATGAGCGAATAACAAGGATGGTGCTCCGGCGCCTTGGAAATCAAGGGTCGTATGATATATTGATGAATGGATTTTCCTTACAATCTAACACTACTCTTAGGAAAGCAGGTAAAGAAATTGAAAGTGCATTACAGGAAAATATAAGTTGCTCTGTGGGAGGCTTTGGTTTGGTGTTTGAATCCCTTGAACGTAGTCTTGAGCCTTGTATTTATAGGAAGAGTTCCTGGAGGAGTAATCGAGGCTGAAAATCCACATGGTGGAGCCTGATTAGAGCAAGTGGGGAGTCCAATCGATATTTGGGATCGTGAAGTATGGTGGTGTGACCCCATAAATCCCGGTGAATCTCGGCCGCCGCCCTGATCGTGGGTTCTGCGCTTCTGGCCGTGGAGATGCATTTATTGCTCTGATGGCTGGTCACCTAATCTCTCAAGCTACAAGAACCCTTGTGAGAATGTCTGCGTCTAATCACCCTGTTTTCTGTCGCCTAAATCCTGACTTCAGTCACTTCCCACCTTCCCTCGTGCATTAAATTCTTATTCGTGGCCAGTGGGTTTGCTGCAATAAACAGGGGCATTACTTCATTAAATGAAGCATGGGACCCTGCTATCACGTGATGATTTGACTTTAATGCTTCTGGTCGTAATTTTGTTCGGCCTCGGCCTATAATCGAGGCCGAGATGATCATGCCTTAGCAATTCCCCTTCCTTTGTTTTTAGGAAGGCCAAACATCTTGGCAAAACGCAGCGTTTTAATCCTTCGAGCGTGGGCTAGGGCCGAGAAAAGGGGCTCCTTCGGCCGATTCATGGTCGTGATTTATTAGGCACAAACATTGCCCCCACATCCCTGGATTCTTCGGCCTCGGCATGGGTAGGGGCCGAATGGATTCCAAGGGATGGACCCTTTGCATTCCTTCTGAAGTGATTGACAACTGGGGCATTAAATGCGCAGGCCAATCGGCGCATTTAATGCTTCAAACACATCTTGCAGGCCATCATTGCCCAGGGCGTCGCTTCGTTTTGTCAGAGGAAATGACGGCCTCTGGGCTTTTGACACGTCATCGTGCCTGTTGAGCATGCTAACAGAACGTTACGTCTCTCGAGAGAGACATACCCTTTCGTTTCGAATTTTAGCGCCAATATAAAAACCTAGGCTTCTTCGCTTTTTTCCTATGCTTTCAGAATTCTCAGATGCCCAAGCTTTGTCAAAAACCTCTCTTAACCCTTCAATCCTACCACGCTCTCGAATCTCCAAGTTTACCAGAGAATCCTTGCCTGAAACCACAATTCCCTTTTGCTCTTGAATTTCGCCCTTTCCAGAACCTACAAACCCTCACCCTTTTTCAGGATTTTCTTCTAGTGTTCTTCACGTTCATCGCCTTTTTCTGTACTTCCCTCTTAAACACTCACCTTAAATATGCTTTAATGGCCTCTAGTACCTCCACATCTGTCGAAGCTCGGTCCCAAGCCTTCCAAACGGAGTTTGAAGGCATTTGCAAAAAATCCAGGGCTCGGTCCTGCCTAACATTATTTCGCCTTGTACTGACGACGATGGCGTTGCCACTGATTCCTGCATCCTCGGCCCCTCTATTGATGGCGGAATGCCAGAGAGGCTCGTGGCCCATTTGAAGAACAATCTGGTAGACCTCTCGGCTTTTTACGGAGGGGACTTCCAAGATTGGAACGTCTTCAGGCCGTAGCAGCAATGGCCAACCGTGATCCCGGATTGGGAGAAATGGCTGCCGAGGATGGAGCAGTTCTTCGGCCAGCAATGGAAAGATCAAGGCATCTACCACTTGATCAAGCTTTTCGATCGGCCGCTCGTCATGGATCGATCGCTTTTGGCCGTGGCCTTATGCTTTTGGTCGTCGGCCACCAACACCATGAACTTTCGGTTCGGCATGATGACGCTGACCGTTCTAAACATGGCAGCCCTGTTCGGCATGTCTCCTCTCGGCGTGGAAGTAAACGCCGCCCTTGTTGCTCCCGAGGTGGAAGGGAGCTTTAAAGCCACGTGGCCCACTCTTACGAGACTCGCCGGGAGCAAGGCGAAGAACATGCTCAACTACTGCAGCTTCTACAGTAACTTTGGCGTAGAGGACAGCGCTGAAAACGACGCCATCGCCCCTCTCGGCGAAGTTGAGCACTCTGCATTCTTGCTGTACTAGCTGTGCAAGTTTGTGTTCTGCACCCAGGCGAACAAGGTCACCCTGGAGTTCGCCCACCTGGCCGATTACCTTGCCCAGGGCGGAAGGTTAGCACTCGGCCCATTCCTGCTCGGCCACATCTACCGCATGCTTCACGACATCGTCACCGATGGGATGAAGCCGAAGCACGGCGGTCCGCTGTGGGCCTTTCAGTTCTGGCTGCAGGCTTACTTCCCAGAGCTGAGAGGGGCGGTCAATATTTTCGACATCGAGCCGTTGGCCAATGCCTTCGCTCGTGCCCCCAGGAAGCACAATTCCACGGCCTTCTGCTACAAATTCTTCTACGGCTTGACTCAGAGGACTGGTACGCAGTTCCGAGTCTGCCTTGCCCGGCCATTCCCTCTGTTCCTAGCGCACGACCTTTCTGTTATTCCAGATGGCGAGACGGAAAATGATTTGAAGGAGATCTGGGGCTCCTTCCTAGTGTCGCGCGATCTTCACTGCGGCCTGTCCAAAGCCGGGGCAGAGGTTTACCTGCCAAACTTTGTGGCACGGCAATTCGGCCTGATTCAGACGGCCCCACTCCCCCCTCTGTCAAACAACCGGCTCTTCTCCTGGAGGGCCGATGTCCCCTAGCAGCACGGCGTAGCTGGCATAACCTTCCAGCTCTAAAGGGGGATAACCTTCCTGACCCTGACGCCTTGGCTGCGTCGTAATTCCTATGACGAGGATGGAAGGGTTTGGTACGAGGAGTGTATCTCGGCCAGATTTATTCGGCCCGTGGAAGAGGCTGTGAGGGGGGCCTTGAAGAATGCAAATTGGGACCTTCTTATCCCCATGGGCAGCAAAGTGAAGAAGGTATCAACCGGCCCCCTCGGTCGAGTACCTAGGGTGACGGACCCTCCTTCGGCTGGAGCGACGGTCATGGCTTCGGCCGTGGCCCGAACTCCCAGGGCGAGGGGATATGCGTTGACACGCGGCTTCCTGCTTTGGGGTGCAGTGTAGTTGTGCGAGGGCGTGCCAGCACGGTCTACCGTGCATCGAGATGTGGTTTGGATGGAAGTGGTGAAATGGTGCGCCTGTTTGGACTTGACTTCTAGTCAAACGATTGTGGCCGAGAGAGGAACTAATCTCGGCCGTCAGGTTCAAGGCCTGAGCTACAAGGCCGTTTAGTGGTGATGTTGATGGTGGGTTTAGGGCGGTGCTCCGGCGCGTTGCTCAGTGAGCGACGGTCGTATGATATATGGGGTGAATGAGCGAATAACAAGGATGGTGCTCCGGCGCCTTGGAAATCAAGGGTCGTATGATATATTGATGAATGGATTTTCCTTACAATCTAACACTACTCCTAGAAAAGCAGGTAAAGATATTGAAAGTGCATTACATGAAAATATAAGTTGCTCCGTGGGAGGCTTTGGTTTGGTGTTTGAACCCCTTGAACGTAGTGTTGAGCCTTGTATTTATAGGAAGAGTTCCTGGAGGAGTAATCCAGGCTGAAAATCCACAAGGTGGAGCCTAATTAGAGCAAGTAGGGAGTCCAATCGACATTTGGGATCGTGAAGTATGGTGGTGTGACCCCATAAATCCCGGTGAATCTCGGCCGCCGCCCTGATCGTGGGTTCTGCGCTTCTGGCCGTGGAGACACATTTATTGCTCTGATGGCTGGTCACCTAATCTCTCAAGCTGCAAGAACCCTTATGAGAATGTCTGCGTCTAATCACCCTGTTTTCTGTCGCCTAAATCCTGACTTCAGTCACTTCCCACCTTCCCTCGTGCATTAAATGCTTATTCGTGGCCAGTGGGTTTGCTGCAATAAACAGGGACCCTGCTATCACGTGATGATTTGACTTTAATGCTTCTGGCCATAATTTTGTTCGGCCTCGGCCTCGGCCTATAATCGAGGTCGAGATGATCATGCCTTAGCAATTCCCCTTCCTTTGTTTTCAGGAAGGCCAAACATCTTGGCGAAACGCAGCGTTTTAATCCTTCAAGCGAGGGCTAGGGCCGAGAAAAGGGGCTCCTTCGGCCGATTCATGGTCGTGATTTGTTAGGCACAAACAAATCCCTGGTTTAATCAGCTAAATTAGCTCAAACTCTCCTCAATACAATTCAAATTAAATTTCCCTCGCAATGAGTCATTTATTCATTGCGATTCTTTGAACTACGAGTGGCTTGATTCCCGCAAGGGATACGTAGGCACCCTGAGGTTCGACTTAGGAGCAGCCGCAAAGTTAAACACATACGTATGTTTCTTTATGATGGAATCAAAGGGTGTTCCCTTGAAGTAAGGGATTGTAATTAAGAGACACCGTGTCTTGACTGAGTCGAACCTAAAATAATAAAATCTCATTATTTAATTAGTGGTGGTGAAATTATGTTGGGAGGTTCACATTTTTCTTTAACAATTTTGTTTTTTCTTCTCAGTGCAGCAATCTTAGAAGACTTTCAACAATCATGTGGAAGCTTTATTTCAAACTGTGAATTACATATATTAACAGTGATGACATCCATCTTCCATCGAATCGATCACTTAGTAGATTAATTATAGGCTTATTTACTGTAGTGCCCCTCGAAAATTTGGTCAAATCTCACTTTACCCCCTGGAAGTTAAAGTGACTCAATTTACCCCCTTTACCACGATTTGGTGTCCCACATTTCTACATGTCGTCAACTCGATCCAAAAGTCCGTTAAGTTGGATGACATGGCAAGGGTATATTTGTAATTTTCTACACATGGATTATTTGCACACCAATTTAAGTCGGTGACATGGCAAAGTGGAAGCCACCTCCACATAAACTAAGAACATGACAGGATATTCTTAGTATATTTTAATTCTTAGTTTTTAAAAAGAATTAAAATACAATCTTGCACCAACCCACCATCCGATATGATCTGGGCCAGATCTCCTCCTAGAACTAAAAATAAATACAATCCCAACAAAAAATACGAATGAAAATATAGAAAAACAAAATTATTGGAATTAAAAATTTTAAAAAGATAAAAAGAAAAAGAAAAACAAGCCATCATCTTCTCCACAGCAACACCACCACCATTCCCAGCCCACAGCACCACTTTGTCTCTCCATAAAGAGGTATATATAGGAGTTTACAAGGGTGCCTTTCAAGGAAATAGATACAGTAATTAATTAGGAGAATATTTCCTAATTATAAAAGAATGTGTCAACTATATGAAACAAGGAAATAAATCACCTAATTAACTTAGGAAATAAATCTCCTTGATTTAGTAGGTTAACTCACGTCAACACTACTCCTCAAGTTGGTGCATACATGTCACCAATTCCCAACTTGGTAAGTAAGTCATAAACACTCGTCCACAGACAACTTTTTTTAAGACATCCGCTAACTAATCTTTTGATTTTACAAAAGGTAGACAAATGATCTTGTTCTCAATTTTTACTTCGATGAAATGTCTATCCACCTTAACATGTTCGATCATGTTGAACTGGATTATGAGCAATATCGATCACTGACTTGTTATCATAATGTAACTCCACTGGCTTCTTTGGTTTAAAACCCAATTCGGTCAAGAGTCCTCTGATTCACAATAATTCACAAACTCCTTGAGCCATACCTCGAAACTCTGCTTTTGCACTAGACTGAGCAACCACATTTTTTTTTACTCCACCAAGTGACTAGTACCTCCAACGAATGTAAAGTAACTTGATATAGAGCGTCTACCTATAATGGAACCAGCCCAATCAGCATCTGTATATCCAACAACTTCAAGATTTCCATTCTTTGAGAACATTAACCCCTTTCCAATGGCTGACTTTAAGTATCTTAAGATCTGATCAACTGCGTTCCTATGAGAAAAACTGGGTGAATGCATAAATTGACTAACCACACTCACAGCATATGCAATATCAGGTCTTGTGTATGCCAAATATATCAACCTTCCAACAAGGCGCTAGTATTGTTCCTTATTGGTTGGCAAACGATCCATGTCTTCACATAACTTGCGATTCATCTCAATGGGTGTGCTAGCATGCTTACATCCAAGCATTCATATTTCAGTGAGTAGATCTTTCACATACTTCCTTTGAGATTAAAAAAAAATATACACCAGTTTTTAACCTTGTTACTTCAATTCTGAGGAAGTATTTCAGAGCACCTAAATCCTTCATCTCAAATTCTTGAGACAAATACTTGTGTAGCTTCTGTTGTTGTCCTGGATTGTTCCCAGTTACGACCATGTCGTCCATATAAACAATTAATGCAGTGATTTTTCTTCCATCACACTTTAAGAACAGGGTGTGGTCTGAATCACTTTGAGTGTATCCAAAATTCTTCATCAAGGTATTAAATATCGATAATATCCCCGATATTATCCCGATAATATCTGATTTTTGGAGGTCCGATATTTTAACAACTAACCATAGTGTTATCGTCAATATATCGATATTATCCCGATATTATCCCGATATTATCTCGATAATATCGGGAAGATATTTTCAACACTTTTATGAATGATTTGGGCAATATATCGAGATATTATCGATAATATCCCGATAATATCCCGATAACATCCCGATAATATCCCGATATGAAACCCAAAAATATTTATATACATGGTATTTGTGAAAACCATTTTACTCCTTCAACACCTTAACCACCATATCACTTATGTTTTTGTGAAAATACTAAAATATTTATATATATACATGGTTTTGTTTTGAATTCTTTTTGCAAGAAACAAATTTTCACATGAGATGAGTAGTAACTATGGTTATACTCATAACCAACCATTTCCCTACCCTTCATATCCCATTCCTGTTGGGATGGAATCAAGCGACTTATGGAAAGAATCCGAGACTCAATCTTCAAATGATTTTGCTTATGGACAACGTCAACCAATCTCGGATCCATATGGGTGGCATGTTAACAATTACATGCAAAACTATTTTGGGGATTTATCATTTGATGACTACTCTTCAAAATATACTTACTCTACACATAGAGATGATGAAGATAGTGAAAATTTTGAACCTCATAGGAACTCTATGTGGTACTAAGTCACTCATGTATCTTACCATGCAATGTATAAAGTGTAAAATATTGTAGTAATTCATTATATATAAATGATTATGGTGTGTTTAATCTTCTTTCATTAATTACTACATATTTTCTACACTTACGGTATTTGCCAGCTCGCTATATAATCAACTTAAATCAGTTAAATCCATCATGCAATGTATTTCCTTCCAATTTTTTGTGATAAACTAATAGATAATTGACTAAATAAACATCTTGCAAAGTTTCAATAAAAATTTCCAAGTTTTTCTTACAATTTCCGTGGTTTTTATTCAATTTTTTCCGATACCGATAATATCCCGATATTTCCTGCGATATTTCCGTGTTTTTGGACTTCCGATATTTCCGATACCTCCGATATTTAAGACCTTGTTCTTCATAGACTTAGTAAATCTTTCAAACCATGCCCTGTGAGATTGTTTTAACCCATATAATGACTTTTCTGAGCTTGCAAACTTGCTTCTTCTTGTCAGGAGCTAAATTACATCCTGGTGGTAAATCCATGTATACCTCTTCTTCTAAGTCTCCATGTAAGAGGGTATTTTTAAAATCGAACTGATGTAGTGGCCAATCTAGATTTGCTGCTAGGGACAGTAGAACTGTGATAGTGTCCATGATACCTTCTAACTTGGAGATTGATAACATCGATATCCTTTTAGATGAGGAGCATAGCCAAAGAAAACACATTTTTCTGCTCTGGGATCCAATATGCTTTGCTGATGATCATGTAAATGTACAAATATGACAGCCAAAAATCTGTGGTTCAAGGTTGGGGGTGAGATGTATTTGGATATGGTGGTGAAGTGTTTGAAGTGGTGTTTGGAAATTCAAGATACTGGAGGGAATCCGATTGATAAGGTAAGCTGCATAGAAGACGACCTCTACCCAAAATGACCGAGGCATATTGGCATCAAAGAGAGAGGCACGAACTACTTTCAATAAATGTCTGTTCTTTCGTTCAGCCACCCCAGTTTGTTGGGGAGTATATGGGCATGAGCGTTGATGTATGATGCCATGATCCTATAAGAACTTGTTAAGATCCTGGTTGAGAAATTCTCCCCTGTTGTCAGAATGGAGAACCTGGATTCGGGCGTGGAACTGTGTTTCCACCATTTTATGGAACTGTTGAAACTTTAAACTAACTTCCCCTTTAGTTTTGAGAAGGGAAACCCAAGTCATGCGTGTGCAATAATCTATAAACGTGACAAAGCATCAAGCTCCTGCCGGAGTGACAATTTTAGCAGGTCCCCAAACATTAGAATGAACAAGAGGAAACGGAACGAAACTTTTATTTGAACTTAAGGGAAAAGGAACATGATGGCTCTTGGCTAGTTCACAAATGTCACACATAAAACTTGAAATATCCAAATTAGTGAATAAGGATGGAAATAACTTATGTAAATAACCAAATGAAGCATGTCTAAGACACCTATGCCATAACCATACTTCATCATTTTATGTCTCAACACTAGCTCCCCCAATCTTGAAAGCTTGACCGACTTTGACTTCACTATCAAGCGCCAAGTCCAAGTAGTAGAGTTTGCTCTTCCTAGTACCACAACCAATCGTCTTGCTGCTAAGAATGGAACAATCAACACTTAATTCAAATTGAGGGAGTCAGGGAGAGAGAGAGAACCCTCCCCAATCACGAGGAAGGGTGTACCATTAGCATTAGACACCGCCGATTGAGGAGAGGGTGTATAAGAGGTAATTTGTCTAGGATCAAATGTCATATGGTCAGCTGCTCCAGAGTCAATGATCCATGTGTTTTTCTTAGATGAAGTATTTAAAACATAACCTTTGGTACCTGTTGTGGCTATAGGTGTAGATGTTGGAGCCAGTGTAGCCAAAACAGCAGGACTTACAGGATTTGATTTGGAAGATGTGTTGAGTGATTTGCTCCTATTTTTGCAGGAAGCTTTGGAGTAAGGGTACCCAATCAGTTCATAAAAGTTAGCACAATTATGTTTATCTCCTCTACATTAGGTGTACTTCTTCTTCGGACGAGATCCAAAGGCCTTATTTTGAGAAGAGCAACTGTTAGAAGTCTGGGGCCCCCTTTTGACATTGAGTTACCATGACAGAAGTTTCCTGAGCACCAGTCATGGTCATTCTCCGTTGAGCTTCGCAACGAACATAGGCAAAGGTTTGATCAAGGTCTAATTAGGATCTTTGAGTAGGATTTCCTCCCAAACTTGATCAAACTCAAGGTTAAGACCAGAAAGAAAAAGGTGAACTCGAAGACGATCTAGTTCTGTCTGGCGCTCAGTCATGTTGGCAGCACAATGCATTTGGATGGGACTCTGATGGTCAATTTCTTGAAATATTCCCTGTAGCTAGTTATTGTATTTATAAACGGGTACACCATTCTGTTTAATAGTGAACCCCTGTTTGTTGAGATAAAAAAGATATGTCTCATCGCCACCATCATAGTAGGTCTTCTTGACAACAGCCCAAATTTCTTTGGCAGTAGTTAATCGAATGAAACGACTCATTAAGTCAAGAGACATGGAGTCGATTAACCACCCCTTGAACCGAAAGTTCTCGGCACATCATTTGTTGTTGGTGGGCGAGAGTTTATGAGGCTTTGGAATGTCACCGATGAGGTAACCTAATTTTTCGCATGCAGCAATGCGCATCTCCATGACTTGAGACCATAAGACATAATTGGTCTAAGTTAGGATGAAGCCGGTAGGGAGCGAGGAGTTGTCACTTTGAATAGTAATAATTTGAGGAGTGGAGGTGGAAGATTCTCCGTTGATCAGACGCGAGACATCGCCCATTACAGTGGAACGATTTGAGGGTAAGATGTATGTTTTTAGGGAGTTTGATAAGAGGATTTGATTTGAGAGTTTATGATTTTGATTTGAGGACTTTGATTTAGGGTTTGTGTTTGAATTTGAGGGTATGATTTGAGGGCTTAGAGATAACCTAAGATTGATTTCTCTGATACCATGCTAGAATATGTATATGGTTTGAATACCTTAGATTAATTGTATTCTTCTCCATAAGGAAGTATATATAGTAGGCCTGAGCACGGTCCGGTTTGGACCGGTTCTTACATCAACCCGAAGCCGAAATCAGTACTGTTCACCAATCCAATTCGGTTTGGATTTTTACTAAAATATTTGAGAAAACCGGACCAACCCGGACCGGTTTAGATCCGGTTCGGTTCCGGTTTTTACGATTTGGGCCTACTCTTTAGCTCAATTGAATTTTTTTATTCTTAATTTTTTTGAAGTTTCAGCCCAATTGAAATTTAAAAATTTTTGGGCCTAATTATTCACGATTGGCCCAATTCATTTCCGCACATTGCAAATTGAACGAAGTCCATCAAGCATTAATACAACTTTTTTTACAAAACAACAAATAAAATATCAAGCATTAATATAAACCTTACAACCTTAAAATAAAACAAAATAAAACAAAATAAATTACAAACAAAATAAAGCAAATTTAATTACAAACAAAAATTACTACCCAAAAAAAAAATTACAAACAAATTGCAGAGAGTTCAACCTCATTGTGCTGCTCTATATACCCTCTGCATCAAAGAAAAAACAATGTCAACTCGATATATAGATCTTACAAGAATAATTTAATTTAAGAAAATAACAACTGACAGAAAAACTCTATACAATTAGGTAAAGAAAATTTTGATTCTTTTGTATCAGAAAGACCACATGCATATTCTTTTCATCTTACTTTTCTTTCAAAGAACCCATGAATTCCGTGGTTTCATGATTCTGATTTTGATACTAAAATAAATTTTTGTAATGAATTTCAGTTTCGTATATCCCTAGAATTAGCTTATATAAATAAATTAATTATTTACCTAAATTTCATTTTTCTTTTCCTTTCTTTCCTTATCATTTGTCATAACATAACATGAAAAAATCAAAAGAAAAAGAACAAGAAGAGAATTAGATCTCAGTAACAGCATCAGCCCAAAATCACAGAAAATATCAATACCATGTCAGAAGAAACAGATGAAACCAAAGGTAAAATAAAAAGAAACACAGATCGTTGACCAAAAACAAAATACATATGTGCACAAGGGATTGAGGAGATAAGAGACGCTGACCTGCTTTGGATTGAGAGGAGAGAGAGGAGGACGCGGAGGCGGTGGCGTTGGGCTGAGAGACTACGAAGAGCGATGGCGATGGGATAAGAGCGATGAGCGATGGGCGAAGAGAGCGATGGGCGAAGAGAGAGGAATAAAAGTGAATGTTGCGGCTAGGGTTTGGAAAAATATTCAGTGGTAGTAGTTTATTAGGCTTGGAGAATGAATGGGCTTGGAGAATAAATTGGGCTTGGATGGCTTGGAAGAGTATTTGGGCTTGAAGAAGGTAGGTTTGGAGAATAAATTCGGCCTGGGTTATATATATATATAATATATATAAAAATAATATATAATATATATAAGCTGGTCCGGTTCGGATTGGACCGGTTCTTTAAGATAGAAAACCGGAACCGGAACCGGTCTGAACCGGTTCGGTTTGGATTTATCTCGGCTTTTGACTTTTTTGGTCAACACAGTTTTTTTCGATTTTTTTCGGATTGGTTTGGTTCGGTTTTGCGGTTTTGCGGTTCTAATGCCCACCCCTAATATATAGGAGTTTACAAGGGTGCTTTACAAGGAAATAGATACCGTAATGAATTAAGAAAATATCTTCTAATTATACGAGGATGTGTCAACTATATGAAACAAGGAAGTAAATCACCTAATTAACTTAGGAAATAAATTTCCGTGATTTAGTGGGTTAACTCATGTCGACAGAATGCTAGTTGCTGGTGTAAACGTTACTGTTAAGGATGAGGAGGAAGAGAAGCCGGTTGGTGATGTTGTTGTGGGGACGGTAAGCTTAGTGCACAAAGGAAAGCATCTAACGAGGAAGAGATGTAGGAACGAAGCCCAATGGAGCTCATCAAGAAGAAGGATGATGAATAATAACAAGGCTTATTTACTGTAGTGCCCCCTGAAACTATGGTCAAATCTCACTTTACCCCTTGAAAGTCAAAATGACTGTTTGGGCCTAATTTGACACACCTAGTTCGAAAAGTCAAAAAGCCCATATCAATTTTGGACAGCCACCAACGTTCCTTAAATAAATGAGCCAAGACTACACATTCAACCCAACACCGGAGGCCCAGAAACTATCAAACCACAAGGATGACTTGGGCTTCGAAGAAACCCAAATTGGGCTTGGCATGTTTTAAATTAAGAAAGAGAAGCCCAAAAAGAGACAAACCCACGTGACCTCCTGACTTAGAAAAGTCAGCAATTTCAACTGGGATTGATAAGGAGTTAATAGGGGCATGTATAAAAGAGGGACATCTCTGAAAAAACTCTGCCGCCAGGAGATCAAATCCCTTTTGTATATTCAGAGATATTTTTCTGCTCCAAAGAAGGCACCATTTGCAAGGGATACGTAGACTATGTTTTCTAAAAAGAGATAAGCAGAAAACAGGGAGTTGTTCAAAACTGAGAAATCAAACTTACCATCACAGTGTGAAGCTCTTACAAGAACAGCTAAATTGGAAGAAGGGTTAGGTTCCCCATAAAAAATACAGGGAAGTGATTGCCTCAAGAGCTGACTATTAAGGGCTTATCTGCCAGAATTGATAAAACCCCCTTTTCCTTTGCATTTAAAAATGAAAGATCTTTTGAGAATTTTTGCTGCCCATTATTAAAAGAATTAGAACCCCCACTCCAAAAACATTTCTTATAAATATAGGAGAGGGTGAACAGAGCAAAGGACAATCAATCAAACAACCAAAAATCAGTCAAAAAGACAAAGACTCAAAATGATCACTTGATCTCAAAGAACCTTCAGACAAACTGAAGTAACCAAAAGCTCATTAAGCCGCAAGAAAGAAGCTAGCTCCAAGTCAAAACTTCCAGTTTCAGACTTAGAGAAAGTCATTCAAAACGAGATTGCTCTTGTTACAAATTTGGTTCAGCAAAAGCCAAAACAAGCAGAGTCTAGGGTTTTTACAAATACGAAAACCTCAACAAATTTATGGAAAGCCCTGACTAAGCCGAACAGGTACCACAATGCAGTTTCCAGCTCAATAATCCTCAAGTCCAGCCACTTCTGCCCCTTTCAGACTGAAGAGCCCTCAATTCTGCCCGTTCAAAAGGCCTTCCGGGGTTTGAAATAGATTAAAGCTCTGCCAAACTAAAACTTTGGTATCGATTTACAGCTGAAGCTTAGCAGTTGAAGTTGTTGACAGTCCAGTCCAGCACAGGCATACCTAATCCAGCCCGGATCAAAAGCATCTACCCAGACAAAAATGGAAGTCCAGCCTTCTTTCCGTCTTTCTAGAGTAAGTTTTTCCCTTTTTAGCTTTGTTAAGGAGAATTTTACCTGAAAACAGTTCACTTTCTTATCATTTATTCTGGCCAGAACTACCAGTTTTGTACTGTGAAAAACTATGAAGTCCTCACCAGTCTGAGGCAAGAAAAGAACTTACTTGGGAGATATTCCTCACCCAAATTCACAATCGTTTGTTTAGAAATCAATGACTTGGGGCACAAGTTATCTATTTCAAAAGGTCTGCTAGAATTTTTCATTATTAGCAGTGGCACGCTCGCACACTAAATAAAGTTGACTTGTTGACCAGTTAATGGTTTTTAAGGTAATGGGGAATTTTACCCTACCATCAGAGGAGACAAATCAAAACGGGTGAACAATGACCCACTTTGCCCCCTTAACTGATGTTTTGCATCTCAATTTACCCCCCACCATCAAGTCAGTCAATAACTCTGTTAAAGTTGTCAACGTGGCACGAATGGGACCCAAAATTTTGTTGAAATGCATACCACATAATTGCCATGTGTGCAAAAAGGTTTATTTTGAATTTGGGTTGATTTTGATTTGTTTCTCAAATCTATGTTTGCTATATAGTTCATTTGGATTTTTCTGGAAGTGTTGTTGAGAAGCTAATTCCACAAATATGATGAGTTAAATGATGGTGAGCTTCCATGATTATGAAGACTAGTAGTTACTGTGATACTATGGTTCAAAGGAAGATTGCACAAAGTGTTGCTAGTGCCATAGAGGTGAAGAGCTCAAGGTTGAGCTAGCTGCCATCTACCAGAAGACTTTATGGGTGCCTTGAAGATGAAGAGCTAGAGGAGCTAGTTGCCATCTACAATAAGACTCAATGGGGCCTTGGGGATGAAGAGCTCAAGGGTGAGGAGCTGCCATTTTCATGAAGACGAGTATTATGGTTCAAAGGTATAGCTCCCTCCTAATATAGGTACATGAAATCTAAGCTTGATTGGATCTTCTTTGTAAGAATCTTTTTTAAACATTGTGGATTGCATGGTCGAACTGATGACCCCAAGTGTTTACCCAGTGGCAAGTTTTTAGGTTATCATGGTTTGGTGTTGATTCTTGCTGGGTGTCTATTCTGGATCTGTGATTTGATAAGTAGCCTTCATATATTTTATCATGGAGAGTTACATTTACATTGAGAGAAAATTCTAAGCTAAAGGAGAAAAAAAACAAAGAGAGTTTGAGAGGAGCCAGGCAACCCCTTGTCAAAGTGTTAAAAAAGTACTGGAATTGCAAAAAAGTAAGGTCAAACACTTAAAAGTGAGCAAATTATATATATGGTGTTGACGGGTGAAATTGGATTAATGAATTAAGATGTTAAGGGCTCGTTTGGAAGTAATTCTGGATAGGCCAATAATCACTTTTATGGAGAATCACTTTAAATGGTTTTAAGTAAATTTATAGAGAATCACATGGGAGGTGCTTCTCCCCATAATCACTTCAAATCACTAAAAGTGATTATATGAGGAAGACGGGAGGTACTTCTCCCCAAAAATGATTCTAGCATGTCTAAAATTAGTCCCAAACAAGATCACCTATGGAACGATAATTTTCTAGTTATGTTCCACCAAGGGAATAATAAAGGTTGAGACTTTTTTTAAAAATTGGTCCCTATATATGTTTTACCATGGTGGCCAATTTTTTCTCTATGTTTTTAATTTGGCCAATTTACTCCTTGTGTTCTCCCCATTCGGTCGTGCCCCTCCGCTCATCACCCTCCTTCCAAGTTCTCCACGGTACCCTCCCTCCTCGACAACCCCATCCTTTTTTATTTTTTTCAAGTTTTTTCTTTTCTCTAATGTAATGATTTACTTTTAATGAATTTTTAATATTTTTAGATTAGTTCAATTTTTTTTATAATTAATTTCGAAAAGGTTTATAGGTTTTTAAAAGAAAAAAAAAGGCTTATCGTGTTTATTTAAGAGAAAATTTAACGGAATGGGCAATATATTGGCTAACAATCCTAAACATAGGGATCGAATTGGCCAAATTGAAAACGCATTAACACATGGACAATTTTTGCATTTAAGCTAGAGAAAAAAAAGTATTGCATTAACAGCTTGTCAAGAATCAAACGCATGGGTTAAGTAACGCAGATGAGAGTGCACCAGTACATTATACCTTAGAAGAGATGATATGTTTTAATGACAGAACTTGTAACTTTGTGATTCAAGCAACCATATGGATGTACATATTAGTCAAAATAAACAGATAGGTAACTGAATATTTTAAACTAGCTAGGTTGTTTTTATTTGGGTGGGGAAGTAAGATAACATAAAAACCAGTAGCCATTCATAGAAAGGAAGAGTAGAAAAGTGGCTACGAACCTAAATTTTCGCAGTGCTTGTGGGTGCTGTGTTTCTCATGTTCGGTGAGTCTGGCGATTCTCATTGTTTTTGGTGAATTGTTGGACCAAGACCAAACGAGTTTGACCATTAATTTGTCTTCAATCCAACGAGTTTGACCATTCAAATACAGAGAATAATAATAGAGGTTTCAATCGGCTGTTAGTATAGGACACCCTTTGTTTCAGATAGGATGGTCCAAAAGTCACATATGCTATAATATAATATTTTTTGGCATTACCAATTTTATAGATGTGATTAATATAGTCTTAGGCTTTTAGTTTGCAACAAAATGCTGATCCTCACTAAGCTTCTTTTTTGTTTGTTATGGCGTTATCGTTATCAATTTATGTGTACACACCAACGATTTTCCTGACTCTTTTATATCCGTCTCACATATATTAAGTGAGAGAGTTTAGAAAAAAAAAAAATATATTGTCTCAATCCATAGTCCATATATAAGTTGCTTCATGGAACGTTAATTGAACCCATCCAAGGTGTGCTCTGAATGCAGAAACAAGCATCCGAATATTTGAATGCGTAATTTAAAAACTATATTTCGTGTTTTAATTCGATTTGTTGTTTTTTTTTCTTTTCTTGGGTGGTATTGAAGAAAAGTTAGTCAACCCCATTAGCTGTCATGCTAAGCTTCTTAATTTTTTTTTTAATAAAAATTGCCACGGTCCAAAAAATAGAGTGGGGTAGATATTTCTGTCAACTCAACCGATGCAAACTCCAAATGGGTCAATACTCACATTATCTTACAGCCAATTGCACTTTCCTCCAGCTTCACTTTCAAGCACCATATACAAAGTCCACAAAGAACATGCGCTACCTTCTCTACAAAAGCCGAGTTGCAAATTTTCAAGAGCTTTCTACTTGATGAGCTAGGAAACTCCTTTCTCTCTTTCTTTCTCACCCCAATCACAATGAGCAGCAGCCATGAGCAGCACCAGCATTCTCAATCAATTTCCAGACCCTTCCGTACACACGTCCAATTAAATCATGTCTTACATTTCCTATTTTTCGGTTTAGGTTTGTCACTCGGTATCGTAACTACCTTATATTTCCAGAGCTTCTCATTCACTACTTTCCAAGCCTCCCTAAATTCCATTAATTTTAGTTCTCTAAAACCATCATCATCTACAACTCAATCACCACCACCACCACCACCGCTACCGCCACTGCCATTTCTAGTGCTGTCGTTCTCCACGAATGTGACCACTAATTATACTAGTGTTTCATTGAAAGAACAAAAACTCCTAGTACACAATATGAGTGACGAGGAGTTGATTTGGAGAGCTTCAATGGTTCCTCGAATTCAAAAGTTGCCTTACAAGTATGTTCCTAAAGTGGCTTTCATGTTCTTGACAAAGGGGCCTCTACCTTTGGGTCCCTTGTGGGAGAAATTTTTCGAGGGACATGAAGGCTTATACTCCGTTTATGTGCACGCACACCCAGATTTTAATGAATCAGTGCCTGAAGATTCTGTCTTCCATGGTAGAAGAATTCATAGCCAGGTAACTAGTTACTCTAATAATTGCTAAATTGAAGTTTTTGTACATTAGTTACATTACTATGTGTTTATGTGTTTGCTGCCATGCTTGAGAAAAGCATCAGGGTGGAACCACTACTAATCTTTGATCTCAAATTGATACTGTGTCCAACTTCACGAACAGAGTTGAAATGTCAAAGTTAGCTTTATTAATTAAAATGGTTTTAAAACAATTACACATCAAAACAAAAATTATAAGGGTTTTTTTATTTTGGAAGAAAAAATCAGAAGGGTTTTAATTACTGATCTTGAAGGGTAAGGAGTTTATAGTAAATTTAGCTTAACACCTTCAAGGTCACTTTTCCTCCACTACAACCCATCTCTTTCTTTTTGTTTGAATAAAAACCAGTTTTTTCTAAATGTATCTTGATAACTAGGACCTTTTATATCTTACGAGGTATTTTAGTTTTAATTTGGGTTTTACACATAGATTTCAAAATTAATGGGTTGATGTCTAGGAAATAGAAATTATAGGGGGCCTATATTAGACTAGCCCGTATATTTTCTATTTATACTCATTCTCCCATACACTAAATTTGTGTCTTGGTATCTAATATAATGATGCATGAGGTGGGGCATTTTCTATTAAAAGACATAGGTGTCCACTATAAATTTTTTTTAAAAAAAAAAAACTAATATTAGACACTACTATTGTACATGATGAGGTGGCTAAAGTCACTATTAGTGTCTAATAGCTAGATGGGCACCAATAACTGTAATAGCTCCTTTTAACCACCTCATTATCGTTATGTACAACTTATGTCCACATGGACCACCAAACTCATAATCTAACCTATTTTGTGACGGATCCAACGTGAGATTTAACTTCATTCCCGATTGAATTACTTACATTAGCATACATTAGCTATTTTCGCTACATTAGCTTACAATTAAATTACTAATAGAGCAGACTTTGGTGGGAGAGGTCCCCACTTTGCGCCCGACAGTACCTCAAGGGTTAGTCCCCGCAATCGCGCGGGGGATACCTTGGTTTTCACCAAAAAAATTACTAATAACAATTATTTGATATCAATACTTCATTTGCATGCAGCCAGTCTATTGGGGAACATCAACAATGTTAGATGCCGAGAGACGCCTCCTAGCTAATGCACTCCTTGACTTCTCCAATCAAAGATTTGTGTTACTGTCTGAATCATGCATTCCATTGTTCAACTTCACAACAACTTATGACTACCTCATCAACTCAAATCTAAGCTTCCTAAGCTTATTTGACGACCCAAGGAAGCCAGGTCGTGGCCGATATAACCCTCAAATGTATCCAATAATAAACATCACAAATTGGCGAAAAGGGTCTCAATGGTTTGAAGTGCACCGTGAGCTTGCCATCCACATTGTGTCTGATTGCAAATATTATCCTATCTTTCAAGAATACTGTCACCCTCCCTGTTATATTGATGAGCATTATATTCCAACACTGGTGAACTTGTTGTACACTGAGTTGAATTCAAATAGGAGCATTACTTGGGTGGATTGGTCAAGGGGTGGTCCTCATCCTGGAAAATTTGGATGGAGTGATATCACAGATGAGTTTTTGAATCGGATTCGGTTTGGATCAGAATGTGAATACAATGGCAATACAACTTCAATATGTTTCTTGTTTGCTAGAAAATTTATGCCTAATACATTGGAGCCTTTGTTGCGGGTTGCTCCTTTGCTGCTTGGTTTTGATCCGTAGAATTTGTTAGAACAATATTAAACTTATGATGTAATTTATTCCCCTTCTCAATTGTTCTATTTATTTCATACATGAAGTTTTTGCTAGATAAATTAGCTTCAAAATTTTACATATGAAAAAAATTGATGCATTATGCCTAAAAGTTTCTTTTTTTCTTCTAAATATAGTTCTTCCCTATATTTGAAGGAGTTTGATACAATATTGCTTTTCTTTTTTTTTCTTTTTTTTTTTTTTTTGCTATTAGTGTTAGTTTAAGACATTCGTTGGTTGCTGGAAACTACAAGTTCCCCATATTCACGCAATATTTTACATTTTCTTCGAGACTAAATGTGGTGGATTTGATGATGGCATTGCTTTAGGCAGTGGTACAGTTATTGTAACAAAAGAAATGTGAAGTTTTACCATAAAGAACATGTGACAAAACAAAATCTAACAAACATAAAAATGATTTCTCTTAGACCCACTGTTTCTCTATGCAGGGCTAACAAAAGAGGTTGTCTCTAGTCTGTGGGTTATATTTGGTAGCCATTGGATTAAATATGACGGGTGAAATTATAGTATAAATGAGTTAACTTTACCCGCTCCTGCGACCCACTAGACATTGAGCTTCAAATTTTAAAACTTGTTTTTTTTTTTTTTGGTCGAAATCAATTATGTTCATTCAAAACCCATAAATGGGAAGGAAACAAACAGAGAATACAAAAGCCAAAAAAGCCAGCTAAAGGAACAAGATGCCACAAACACAGAGAAGACTAAACTAAAACTAGTACAGTCTAGTATAATAGTCTTCCCCATCACAAAATCAAACTAAAATACAATACAAAGCCACCGTCTTCCACAAAGGGGACGGAGACCGTACCATAAGGGTTTAGGTGCAAGCTTATTGGCAACAAAATTAAAAACTACGAAAATAGATGCAAACTTATGGGCAACAAAATTAAAAAATTGATGCAACCTCTCAATCTTCTCTTACGGTTTCTTCCATTCTCTCTTAGCTCTCCATGTTGTATCACACTTTCTTCCATAACTCTCTGAGTTGTCCGTCTTCTCTCACACTTTCGTCCACAACTTTATGAGCTCTCCATCTTCTCTCACACTTTATTCAATACTGATTCTCCTTCAAGCTATGTGAGCTGCACATCCTTCGAACTCTCTGGGTTTTGCAATGGTGGTATTTCGGTGTTTGGATACTACAAAATTTCATAATTCAAAACATCTTGGTTGAGCTCAAACAGTTGTAAGGTGATTTTGAAATTGTGTATTGTTGTATTTTTTATTTGATATTTGAATTACCAAAAAGCTAATTTATGCATTTTTGCTAATTAGGTTTTGACATTGGGTAAGTGAATGAGTAATTGCTATACAAGTATGATTATTTTGCACATGTAAGTAAATATGGTTTACAAATATGTGCAAATATATTAGTATGGTACTCTGAAGTTGGGTAGCTCATTAATTACCAAAAAAGCTACTTTCAAGTTTTTTGGTTATTAGGTTTTGGCATTCGGTAAGTGAACGAGCAATTTCTATATTAAGTATAATTATTTTGATTCACATTTAATTGAATATAGTTTGCAAGCATGTGCTAATATATTAGTATGATAGTAACGGGTTTTGAAAATCAATCGATATATAGGTTTTATTGCAATTTGGGGAATTGGAGGATAAGGGAGAGGTGGAGAACCCTCTTGAAAGTCCCCTAGGAGATGGTGATCAAGTACTTAGGGATGGGATATGTGTGGTACAGGAAGCAAGTGCCGAGTTTGAGTTTGATAATCTCTGGACGATGTATACAATTTCTATAATATGTATGCAAGTAAAGCTGGTTTTGGCACTTGGATAAATTCAAGTAGAAAATCATCTTATACAAGGGAGATTTTGTGAAAATAATATGTGTGCTATAAAGAATGGCGTCTTAGGATCCAGGAGGATCATGTTCCCAAAAGACGGCGGTTGCTAACCATGTTGATCAGAACGAATAACCTCCACCCTCACTTCACACATTAATGGAAACTCGAATGGAGGGTATGTGTGCAATGCCTACAAAATCTTTTATGTTTTCTGAACTCTTATTTCTCTTTAATTGGTGTTATCTTATATTTTTCAGTTGTACAACATTAATGTGAATTGACTTCAAACTCATGACTTTTTTTTTTTACCTATTCTATAATTCTTTATCAATTATTAAAATAGATGGCAACAAACAATATATTAAATAGGCTACAACTCAACATGTTATGTTTTCAGGTATGTACACTCGTACAATCACTACTACAAAAAAGGCAAAAGACGACGGGAATTCACCGTCGTGAATTTGGTTTTCAAACCGTCGTAAAATCGAGCGACGTCTTTTGCGAAGTAAAACCACGATGCGAAATCACCGTCGTCGTTTTTAATAAAGACGACGGTTTTTTTATCAAAACCGTCGTTGTTTAGAGGTAAAGATTGTTAATTATATGAGGAAAGACGACGGTTTTATTACACAACCGTCGTGGATTGTCTTAAAGACGACGGTTTTATTAAAAAAACCGTCGTTAATTGTCTGTAAAGGCGACGGTTTTTTAAAACCCGTCGTTAATTGTTTGTAAAGAAAAAACTGTCGTTAATTGTTTGTAAAGGCGACGGTTTTTTAAAAAAACCGTCGTTAATTATCTATAAAGACCATTATTTATTATAATAAGTTCCCAAATTGCTACATTTTAGTTCTTTTTGATTTCTTATGATGCTATGCAACGATTTTAACTAGAAAACCAACCATAATGCTTTATTAATGAATATATACACTAAAAAATAGTTTCTTTCATAAAACTTGAAGATTCAATAGTTATTACATAGTTAACCAATCTTTATTCTACAACAAACATACTTCCTACCAATTAAATATAAATATTCAATTGATACATATGGTAATTAAGTAGTACAATCTTTTCCTAACAAGACCTACGTACTCCTAATCCAAGCCTTCCTTATACATCCAAATGATGCACAACTGAAGTCTCTTCCACCATCCCTGTAAATAAATCAAAATGATAGAAAGATAAGAAAAAAGCTAAGATTATAAACAAATAAAATTAGGTGGAAGAGAAATTTTACCATTGGACCATATTGCCATAGAAAACCTGTAAAATGAGCATAAAAAAGATCATCAAGAACCTGCAAAAGGAAAAATATATAAATAAAATGATGCTGAAAAGAGAAGGTAACAAATTTTCAACAAAAAAAAACATACGACTCACATAGAAAAGACCATAGAAAACCTGCAAAAGAAAAAGTTATAAATCTGCAAATAAAAAAAGAAGAGTTAGAGCATGATCTCTCAAAAGAAGCACAACAATAATATACTTGGATAAGCTATTACCTTCACGTGTCATCAGAGAAGAAGAGCAATACATATGGTTGAAAGTTGTCGAGACCAGCAAGTTTTGCTCTCAAGTGAAATACCATAATTGACGTTCAAAAAATCTGAAGAATAATTCAAAAATCTAAAAAGTATACCTATTTGGTCTTCAAAAATCGCATGTGTCATACGATTCATATGTCTTAAACAAAATACCAAAGAAACAGAATTGGAAACAATAATGCAATGCCATTTAATTCATAAGAGGAAACAAAAATGAAGCAATTATATAAGTAACTTCAAGTAAGATCAGAAAATCTTCTGAAGAAGAACGCACGTCAACAGAATCGAAACTCGGACACCATCAAATGATTACCACAATACTTACCCTCTAAAATAGTTAAATCTATAACAAAAGATCTCAGTTTGCTCAAAAGGGAAACTAAAGAAATCTCCCACTCAAAAAAGTCAAGAACCTCTGCATTCTCTATGCTGAACCTCACAATTAAGAAGCTTGTTACACTAGTTTTTTCTCTTCAGCACAACAGAAAATGAAAATCATACATTATCTCCCTTTCCTCCAAATTTTAGCAACTGGGCAACCCCCATTTTCTCCTCAATGGGACAACAAACAGAGGTTCCTATCAACTCTACCTCTTTCCCAGTCCTACACTATCACAACCCACCAATCCCAACCCTGCACCTTCCATAACCAAAATGCAAAGCCCAAATCACAGAATTAACGAAACCCACAAAACATAATTAAGCAATTAAGAACTTTCATTGAAGAAAAGTTAAAAGAAAACGAACCTCCTTATGAAATATAAGCATATGGTTTTCAGTTTGCATTACAATTTTTGTTTTAAAGTAAGAAAACCAAAAACCAAAATTGACCAAACCAGTAGCAAAATTGAGCTCCATATCCATTCCATCATCACAATTATCATAATGATAAAAAAACAAGCATTACCCACCAAACAAAATCAAACCCATCAAACTAAGATCAACTAAGATCACAAAAGAGAAAGCACGGAAATTGAGCTCACCTGAGCAACAGAAATCCTAAGCAGAGCTCTCCTGACTCTAGAGTCCATAGCGTCAGAGACCCATTGCATTCTTCATCTTGCTGGCAGCTACATAAGTGAGCGATCTCTGCAACGCCGGTGAGCCGTTGGGCGAGTTGGCGTGCTGGGTCGGTGAGTCCAAGTGAGAAGAAGCGGAAGACGACGTGAAAGCCAAGGCCTTTCCGGTGGAAGTGCGGCAGGCGGCAACGAAGATCTCGGTGGAGCAGACGATATTATCGATCACGACCCTGCAAAGCAAAAGAAGTGAATGGTCAAGAGAGAGATGAATAGCATATAGAGAAACACATATATGAAGAGAGATCTGTGACGACGAGGTTAGGTTTTCGATTTCGATGGAGGAGTCTCTCTTGGAGGTCTGGTCGAGGGCAAGAGTTGAGGGACGTAGAGAGATGAGGAAGATTTGTGAGGGCGCCGCGAGAGTTCAGGGAGGGAATGTTTTCGAGCTTGGCGGAAATCTAAAAATTTTAGGTCGAGAAACTCACTTAAGGAGACTTCCGTGTTTTAAAACACGACGTTTGTAAATTTACAAACGCCGTGTTTTAAAAATCGAAACAACCAAAATCGATTTAAGTGGTGTGTAAGATGGTATATTATGACAATTTTATAAAACCGTCGGCTTTTAAAATACAACGACGGTTTTAAACTTCCCTGTCGTCTATTTGGTGTCGTGGTTTTACAATTCTGTAGTAGTGAATACTTCACAAGTTTTAGGTGGAGGAATGAAAGTCTCTTGTGTTTTCTGGTATTAGTAAAGGAAAATGATACTCAATGCGTGTACAAAGTAACTAAGAGGGTATACATAAAGTCGGGGGTTTCAGTGATTAAAAATTGCAAAGATCGATATGGTTTGTGATAGCGAGGTCAAAGAAATTAAGGATTTTGTTGATACTTGTGCAGTGTAGAAGAGATCAATGTTGTCCAAACTACCTAACAAGTAGATTGTGCACTATTCAATAATGAAGGTAATCAAGTACTTACAGAGACTTTAGACGAGGGAAGCTGATTTGTTTGACTGAAGATAGTGGTTCTATCGACCACCTTAGCAAAGATGTCGGAAGTATTTCTAAAGGAGTGCAATTAAAGGATCCAAATCAAGCAAAAACAAAAGGTCGTTCAAAAAGAGTTAAATAAAATAAATAAATAAAAAGGTAGCAAAATGTCACAAGCAACATTGTACTTGTCAAAGACTTGTGATGCCGTAAGCAAAGAGGATAATTTGTTGTGTGCATTGCTTAGTTTACCTTTTAATGATCCGCAAACAATATTAATGTGTGATTGATATTTATGTCGTTTTGTCTCATGGTGTAGATCTTTCCCCTCCGGCACAGAATTCACAATAATTAATGAGGAGAGTCCTAAAGCTACTCAAACTTTGCAACATATGCAACCAAGCCAGAGCCCTGAAAATACTCCAATTACTCAAACAAACTCTCCTTATGATTTTTATGCGACACATGGAGCACAATCTTCAAGATTTGTAAATCTAAGTAGAACTCACTTATCTCTTGATGAGAGTAGGATACTGATTTTGAAAATAGGGTTTACATGCAAATGTTTGGATTTAAAATTAAAAAAAAAAAAAAAACAGTCTTATTCGATTCAAATGTGAAGAGTTTGTTGTATGGCTACATTGACAAGACCCGACCCAAATTCCACTTCGGAATCTGAGCCGAACCCTGTGCGTGTCCGACACTTAGCGGGTGCCGGGCACAAACGACCACAATACCCTTCTAAACAAAATCCAAAGTATTTCAAGCTCTATTTCTACCGAAAATTCAGCGGAGTCTCCCCTATAAAATGAACATTTCCCCAAAAACTTCCACCTGTCAAACAAGCATATACCAATATAACCCAATTGCCAGCATGTATCAAATTATATCAAAAGTCAAGCATCATATTATTCTGGCCTCATGCCTCAATAAATCAAATAAATCATTCAACTAATAAAATTCATCTCAGCTCTCAGAATATCAATAATACATTAACAATCTCAAAGACTCCAACTCGTGGTTGCACCTTGTAACAAAAGGCTGCCTACATACCCTTACTGAGGGATCAAGCCACACGTAGCTCTTCTATTTCACTTCAGCTTTTTGTTCCAAGCTTACTGGCACTACTCACACGGCAATAACTATATTCAAAAGAAGGAATAAAAGCATTTAGATTCAAGTAATCATTCTTGGAAAGTCAAAACTATTAATTCCTCGTGACACCATTGGTGACACGTCCTGCCCTGTAATCCTCGCTGGACTCAGGAGACATCTGGATATCTCTAAAACTCGGGGGGCAAAGTATGCTAGAAATACTTGATCTATTTCATACCATATCCAATAATAAAAAGATCATGGCAAACAACTTAAATAAAATAAAATAAAATAAGATCAATTAAAGCAAAACGGATTAAAATAAAATAAAATAAACAAGCTCCGAATACCCTGGTATTGAACTCATGTAAGGTTCATAAATAATTAATTATGTATATATATATATATATATATATATATATATATATATATCCGTCTTTCTCTTGTGACATAAATATATCGATTAAGAAAATGATAGTAACTGTATAAAGTTCCTCACTTTTACTTTAAAAGCGTTTCAAAGCTTAAATTCTCTCCACCTAGGCATACCCTCATTTCTGATTCGTCAATTCCTTTAATACCGTCAATTCCATCCTCGTAGGTCTCGGAAACATAAAGTTAACCGAGCCACATTCCTCGCAGGTCTCAGAGATAACTCTTGAGCCGCAATCCTCACAGGTCTCAGAGATAACTCTTCAATCTAAGCCGCAATCCTCGCAGGTCTCAGAGATAACTCTTCAATCTGAGCCGCCATCCTCGCAGGTCTCGGAGATAACACTTTAATCCGAGCCGCAATCCTCGCAGGTCTCGGAGATACCACTTCAATCCGAGCCGCATTCCTCGCAGGTCTCAGAGATAACACTTCAATCCGAGCCGCAATCCTCGCAGGTCTCGGAGATACCACTTCAATCCGAGCCGCAATCCTCGCAGTTCTCAGAGATAACACTTCAATCTGAGCCGCAATCCTCACAGGTCTCGGAGATACCACTTTCATCCGAGCGCATTCCTCGCACCACACGGTTCAGGCGTCCCCGAAACTCATGGGGCATTATCAAAATAACCAAACTGTTTCAAAGTAACTAGGGGGCACCCTTGTGGTGGGTTTGAAAACCATAACCCTTCATTTATATCAACTTATATAAAATTTACTACAATCCAACGGTTCAAACGTATTGAACTCGGAAATCGCACAATATGCGAGATCTATTTGGGGTTCAAACGTTGTCCGAATTAATATCCGCGAATTCCTATGTGCTCGTGAGGACCAAGAGATCCTTTTAGGTTCTAAAAGTGACTTCACTATGCTGCCCACGTGCCGCCACACGCGCCGGCAGCACTTGGGTGGCTTGATCAAATTCCGGCAACCGGAAATCTTCAAAACTGGAAACCCAGCTTCCTACCCTAGGTAAAACACCCTATTTGGAACCACTTTTCTTCTTGGACCTACCCCAAAAAGTAGCATGAAGTAGCCAGAATCGCGATCCCAAAATCGACTGAAACCCACTTCGAAAATCGAACTACCTAGGCTCAAAATTGATAGATTCCTACCCAACCATCATCTAGATCATGAAAAATAGGTGAGAAAGCATACCTCACTCGCATGAAACGGTGGCAGGAGGAGGGAGAACGAGCTCCGTGAAATTCCGTCAAAATCTATCAAAACCGCCCTGTTTCGTGGCGGTTTCCGTCGATTACGGCGGTGGATCGAGGCTGGGATGGGCTGGAATTGAAAGAGGGAAGTGAGGTGGTTTGTTTGGGACCAATTTTGCTTGAAACGGTCACCAGAGTTGGGAGAAATCACCTCTTGAAGTCGGCTGGTCGAGCCCTCTCAAACTGCAGAAATTCTGGGTTTAAAAAAAACTGAACTTCGAAATATTTACGGTTATACCACTAAACTTCTTTTGATCACCATTTCTTCGTTACAACTCCAATTCGACTCATTTCAACATGCTCTACGCAACGGTCCAATCAAAATTTCCAAATTCCTTCCCAAACTTGAAATGACCTTTTTACCCCTTCTTAATATTAAATAATATTTTACTTTTCAAACACTTTAATTAATTCAAACCATTTTACTGTATTATTTATTTCAATTTATTTTCTCACTTAAACTTATTTCCTCTTATTTTAATTATTTAATCATTCCTGGCGTAAAATTGTCCTTTTCCTGAATAATTTAATATTTAACTAATAATTTAGGACCGGGTTGTTATATACACGGCCACAATTCTCCCCAAACATTATGCAGCTTATATATATGTCAACATGGCAATCCCAAGTGCAATAGTAACCTTCATAAGGGCTTGCTGTAGCATATACTTCCATCCAATTGCCATAGTTGCGGTCCTTTTAAGAATTGATGAATTCAATTAGTTTAAAACATATGTTCATATAACATTCTGCATATTTTCACGAAACAAACATTTAATACATTTTAATAATAATTAAAAAAAAATTTGAGACCCTCAATTGTGTATTAAAACAAAATGCAATAAGTAAATAATAGTACAAAGTAGAAGGGACTCCCCCTCAATTAAACATAGAAAGTGGTTTGAATATTTCAAGCGATAGCAGAAGGAGGAAAAAACTTAGGATCTGGCATTTGATCGAAGGTTGAATCCTCGTCATCATCAATAGCATTCACATGAGCATCACCATCATCATCACCATCATCATCATCATCATCAATGTCGTCGTCAAAAAAGTGACAATGATGTTTGTATGGATGAATTCGATGCAATACCCCCATCTACCATGTCATTGCCTCATTCTACTCGTGAGAGTGAATTAAGTGAGTTGATTTCCAATGATCTATTTGTGTCAGCTTATCAGTTACCCCCATGAACCACTCGTGGGAAACCTAAAGTACAATACTAATATACATGCTAAGTCTAAATATCACATTAGCCATTATGTGCCAACTCATCGTTTATCTAAGTCATATGCATCCTATTTGTGTTAGTTATCTAGTGTATGTGTGCTAACTAAGCTGCATGATGCTTTATCTCACCCCAAATGGGTAGATGCCATGAATGTTGAAATGAAATTTGTGAACAAGCATGAAACTTGGGATTTAGTTCATTTGCCATGAGGGAAGAAAGCTGTTGGATGTAGATGGGTGTTTACTTTGAAGCATAAGGTTGATGGTTCCATTGACCGTTACAAGGCTAGATTGGTGGCAAAATGTTATTTTCAAACCTATATAGTGGATTACTTAGAGACCTTTGCTCTAGTAGCAAAGCTCAATACATGACCTCATTGAAGAAATATATATATATATATATATGGATCTTCCTTCTGGTATTCATGTGACCTCCAAGGAGGGTGTTGTATGTAAGCTGCAGAAATCCTTATATGGATTAAAGCAATCTCCAAGAGCATGGTTTGGGAGGTTTGTTACATCTATGAAGAAATTTGGGTATGTACAGAGTAACTTGGACCATACTTTGTTTCTAAAGCGTCATAAAGGTAAATTGATAACTTTAATTATTTATGTTTATGATATGATTATGATTGGAGATGATCAGGCAGAAATGCAAAATCTTCAAAAGTATTTGGCTTCCGAATTTGAGATAAAGTTATTGGGTGACTTGAAGTACTTTCTTAGGATTGAAGTTGCCAGATCTAAGCATGGTATCTTTCTGTCCCAAAAAAGTATGTTTTGGATTTACTTGCAGAAACTGAAATGTTGGATTGTAAACCAATTGACACCCTTAGTGAATAAAATCATAAGTTGGGGTTATATCCTGATCAAGTCCTTACTGATAAGGAGCGTTATCAACGACTTGTGGGGAAATTGATTTATTTAGCTCATACACGTCCTAATATAGCATACGTAGTGAGTGTGGTGAGTTAGTTTATACATTCTTATAGTGAAGATCATATGGGTGCTATGATGCGTATTTGAAGTATCTAAAAGTAACTCCTGGGAAGGGGTTAATGTTTTCCAAGTATGGTTATACGGATGCTGATTAGGCTGGTTCAGTCATTGATACACGTTGTACATCTAGGTATTTCACATTTGTTGATGGTAATCTTGTTACTGGGAGAAGTAAAAAACAAAAGATAGTGTCTCGGTCTAGTGCCGAGGTCAAGTATCGTGGGATGGCTTAAGGTGTGTGCAAGTTATTGTGGTTGAGTAGATTGTTGGGAGATCTTGGGTTTGAGCCACAAAAACATATGGATTTATATTGTGATAATAAGGCTGCAATTGCAATTGCTCATAACCTTGTGCAACATAATCGCACAAAGCATATGGAGGTTGGTCAACATTTTATTAAAGAGAAGTTGGATGCTGAGATGATTTCTTTTCTGTTCATAAGTTTCGAGTACTAGTTAGCAGATGTTCTTACGAAAGCTGTTTCTACCAGTGTCTTTCTCAACTCGCTTGACAAGTTGAGCATGCGTGACATCTTTACCCTAACTTGAGAGGAAGTGTTGGCGAAATCCTAGTTTGATTAATAGATTTATTTCCTGTTCTATTAGGATTTTATTTATTTTTCTTCTGTACAAATCTTATGTAATTAAGATTTTATTTCTTTCCCTTTTGGATAGTGAAAATATATTAGAAAATATTTTACCCTATATTGTTTGACTGTTTTCTAAAACTTATTTATATCTATTTAGTATATATTGTTTTCTAAAATTTATTTATATCTATCTATTTAGTATATACTTAATAGTATTTTCTATCGAATTAAATTATATACGATTATCTTTGCGACTATCATATTTTCATACAAATCGATCTTCCAATTCAATCTAATTTGTACATTGGATTGGATTGGATTGGATCCTGACATCCGAACACATTGAATCAGATTGAAAAATCTCAAATCCAATAAAAGATTGATTGAATTGGATTGATAAAAATTCATTGGTTTCAAACCAATATACACCCCTATTAATGTTTGTTGAGTAAAAGTTGTGTGGGGCTGTCCTCGGCAGCTGTAGCAATATTCTCTTAATTTCAAATCCGGACAATTCAATTAAATCCTACGGCTAATAATACAGGTATGCAACTAAGGACCATATATGAGCACGTAATAGAAAACGACTACAAAAAAATGGTCCCACATCATGTGTAAATCAAGCAGCTGTGTCCCCCGTGCCGTGAGTTGGAGCCCTCCAACTTACCCAAACAAAGAAGGAAAAAAAACACCAATGAGATTTGCACCAGATGCGGTGGGGATGGCTGAGACTTGAACAATAAACGCCGGGTTGTCATCTTCGGGCCCATTAGTACCGTAAGCGGGAAGTCCACTCAAAAGTTTGGGCACCATACAATTCCTATCTTTTCTAAATACGTTTCCAACTATTTAGATATTATTCAACCTTAGTTTGTAGACAAATTGATTCTAATAAGTTATCAGCTACTAACCAATATCTACTGTTGGATTAATCTGAGTCAGTTAATTTTAGAGTTCATTTAGCATCACTCTTTTTTTATTGTCAAAGTTAGAAAAGGATAGGGAGATTTCTCAAACACACATTGCCATACGAGTTCAAATATGAAATCACTAATCTATAAATCTAAGGGCGGAACTACAGCCACGACTACAGTGAGCTGTGGCCCAGTAGGTTTTGAAGATAAAAATAAACCTCTATCTATATGCTCCAGTCTCCTTGGTTTAATTATTGTTTGCTTCCTTCCACAAGTAGATCATATCTATAAACGTGTAAGCAACAGATTAGATTGTTTACTTCTTTCCACAAGACTTTTTTTCTTCTTTCTATTTTCTGTTTTTCTGCTAGACCTCCAGAAGAGGGAACTATTCGTATGCGCGTGGGATCAAGTTTATATATATATACATCTAACGTTGGATTAATCTAAAATGCATATGCCTAACCAGTATTAATTTGACAAAAAGTCTAAAGTGATCCACTTTTCTCAACAACAAAAAAAGTGATCAAACAACAATTTCGACCAAAAACAAGACTAGAAGAACAACAAAAATCAGTAGAAAATAAAAATAAAGTAAATAAAACAAACCTGATCACTTATCAATTCGTGCGTCTGCAAACATTGATAGACCTGATGACTTATCAGTCAAACAATTTTGATACCCTGATCGACTTCTCTCCATTCATCACCGGGACCTGAAGTTATGCAGTTCTACTAACATTTTTTTTTTTACTACTTTGCCAACCCACTGTTTTTGCTTTTTTATTTCAGAATCAGATTCATGATGCACAACATAAAAAGTGCGTCTCCTACATGGCTTTATTGAATACGCATCAGGTGGAGTCTAATAAATTCTAGTAAGAACTGGCAATCAGTTTGCCAGAATATAATAATTGAGACCATGGTATGAATGTGAAATCTATGGACTGCGAATTCCAATGACTAGGATTCCTTTTATGCGTTGAATAGATTCACTCAACATATATACATGCTACTATTTGGCTAAAAAAATATCTATAACTTTTTGTCTTTGGTATTGAGGTTAGGAATATCTATAAAGACATTCTATTTCTTAAAGTGGATGGAGAAATAAGACTGAGGTGAAAATAACAATAATCTTGAGAAAGAGAAGTGGAGCCTATAGTAGGTAAAGAGGGGTAGGGTTGGGACGGGAAGGGTTGATGGTGTTTTATTTTTGGGATATTTGTAGAAATGTCAACTGAACTTATACATCAGTTTCAATTTGTCATCTTAAAGAAAAATTTAAGCAAAATGTCACCTTAAGTTTTCAAAATTTATGATTTGTCACTTGACTTTAACATCATCCAATTTTCCATCCATTTTGAAGGGTATTTTAGTCTTTCCAAGCAAGAGAGTTTACATAGCTTTATATTTAAATTATATAAAAAAGAGGGTTTACATATTGGAAATACTAAAATACCCTTAAAAATAGATGGAAAATTGGATGATGTTAAAGTCAGGTGACAAATCATGTATTTTGAAAACTTAAGGTGACATTTTACTTAAATTTTTTTTTAAGGTGACAAATTGAAACTGATGTATAAATTCATGTAACATTTCTACAAAAATTCATTTTTTTTTTTAATTGTAGGGACATATTTTCCTTTTCAATTTTTTTTGCTTGAATTAATAATTAAAGGGTATTTTTTTAAATAATAGCGGGTGGAAAGATAAAATTGTGTTTTTTCCAATTTATATGGGGCTGAGAAAATAAGAAAGAAGATGAAAATACCAGCACTCGTTTGGTTTTTATGGTTCACTTTCCAATTCATTTTTAATTTTTTTTTTAAAAGTTTGGAAACGTGCAAGCTAGGCTACATAAGTCATGATGGTCCGCCCCTTCACCACATCAAAAGTTGTGGCAACCATTAAACGTGAAATTTCCTCGTCCCCGCACCGTTCACTCGTTGATTTGGAACGCAACATATAAACATACAAAAGGAATCTCACAATAGTTACTTCAACTCCAACTCACGCTCTCTCTCTCTCTCTCTCTCTCTCCGTGTCGTTCAAATCTCCGGCGACCCATCGCCGGGACAATCGCGCAGATGAACGGCTCGTACATGAACCCGTTCTTGGAGGAGACGGCGTTTTACAACCGCATTGTGCTCGGCAGCCTCGTGCCCAATAGACTGTGGGCCCCACTCCCCCACTTCTTCCAGACATGGCTGCGCAACTACCTCGGCGGAACCTTGCTCTACATCGTCTCCGGCGTCTTGTGGTGCTTCTACATATACTACTTGAAACGCAGCGTTTATATCCCAAAAGGTACAAACACAAACACATCTGCATATATGTTTTCTGATTTTTTTTTCTCTCTTCATTCTTCAGTGGCATTGACTTTTTTATTTTATAAACATAATAAAAATATTGTTTTGTGGTGATTTGGTTGTTGGGATGGGATTTATGAGTCTGGAATTTGATGGGTTCTGTTTGGTTATTGATTCTGAATCTCTCTCTCTCTCTCTCTCTCTCTTGGGTTTAAGGGAAATTTTATGAACACCAGAAAACAGAGTTGCAGACCAACACATTGTTTTGTCTTCCATTATTTATTTATTTATTTATTTTGGTGAATTAGCTTAGTCTGGACTGATGGGAGTGGTCTATGTCATATGTTAAAACTTTATTTTGTTCTTCTTGTTATGCTCTTTTTTATTTTCAGTTTTTCATTTTCATTTCTGATTTTGGAAGTTTATATTTTGTGAGAGTTGGGTTATGTTTTGTTTATATTTAGTGAATTTGCAGATTGGTTTTGCTTGGTTCAGAACTTTTGAATCTGCTTGGGTTTTCTACGAAATAGGTGGAATAGTTTGATTCACAGTGAAATTAGGTGGAATATTTAGTTCAACTTGTTTCTAATGTACAACGACGGATCTGTATATTAGCTTTTTAGTTGATCTTGATTGATGAGAACAATTTGAGTTACTGAGTTTTTTTGACGTGCTTAAAAGTTTGATATGAAATGGGTTTTGTTTGTTTTCTTTCTTGACCTTTTTCTTTTAATTTTCAAGCTCTGTTTCATTTATGGCTTGTGTAATTTTTAAAAAAAAACAGAGTTTGGCTACTTAATATAAAGGATGAGATGAATATATTAATTTATTTTTTGAGCTCTTTCACTGTTGAACATGTGTTTATGATCCCTTGTAAATGCTCAGTGTGGACAATATTTATCTGAATGAACCTATCATGTTTCAGTCTACCATTCTGCAGAATTCTTGGTTTGCCCACATGGTTATATGTGTGTCAGGAGTTGTAATTTTGTTTTTCTCTCAAAATTTTTGTTTGGATTGAAAACTGTTCTGAGACGAGAAAAGAAGGAAAAAGAAAATAATATTGACATACATTCACCTGATACACTACAAGGTTATTGATCCTCTGCTATTTTGTTTATTGACTATAGGATTTCTTCTGTATTTACAACCATTTTGTTGGTTTTTGTGTAATCCCAAGTACAAACTGATCCTACACTACATGCTTTAAAGTAGCTAGTACCCTGAAACTGTTTTTTGTTAGTCAATTAACGGGTAGGAATAACTTTAGAACATCAAAATCCATACTTTTAAGGACTCTTGAAGAGTGAGTATGAATGCTTATTTGTATGACTGAAAGTTGGGGACTCTTCATGACACTTGAAACTTGGAATTCTGCTTTCTTCAATGTTGAAAAACTAGGGAAAAAATGTCTTCCCGCTTAGTACAGATTGACATTTCACTCCCTCATTGCAGATGCCATTCCCTCTAATAAAGCCATGCTTTTGCAAATATATGTTGCCATGAAGGCCATGCCTTGGTACAGTGCTCTTCCAACCATTTCTGAGTACATGGTTGAAAATGGCTGGGCAAGGTGCTTCTCAAGATTAAGTGATGTCAGTTGGCTTGCATACCTGATGTATGTAGCAATTTATCTTATATTTGTGGAGTTCGGAATTTATTGGATGCATAGAGAGTTACATGACATAAAACCTCTGTATAAATATCTTCATGCTACCCACCACATCTACAACAAGCAGAATACCCTCTCTCCATTTGCTGGTAAGCTGTCAAACTACCCAACTTTCATGCTTTATGCCAATTTTAATATTATCTCATCTGTAACTGAAAAAAATTATATTTATCTCATCTATCTAAATTGGATGCAAGCATGTGCACATATATTTTAGTAATTTCTGATTTATTACCTGATTTTATTATTTGTGTTACTACATATGTAAAAATGTTTGGTGGACTTCAGGAGGTTGCATGTTTCTCTTATGCTCTTTCCTGAACTGTTTCTTTTCTTTCTTTCTCTGTCTCTCCCTCTGTCTCTCTCTGTCTCTCTCTCTCTCTCCTTTCCTTCCGTGTGTATCTCATGCTGGAGCACCATATACAATGTTATTATCATCTTGTTTAATTTTTTTCTATCCTGCCAATTGAGTTCTCTATTCTGCCCCAATTCAAGCATGTGCCGGATTTCTTTTTTAAAGACTTTTAATCCATAGATGAATTCTAGACATTTCACACTTTATAATCCCTTCTTGTTTATTCCGTATGTAAATTCCGTTAATATTCTTAAAGTTACTGTTATTAATTAATAACTGTTAAGTGCAAGAGGCCACTTTTGGAGGGCAAATAAAATTCCATTAATATTCTTGTTTTTCATTTTTTTTTTCTTCATATTTTAAGATGTTTGTTCTCTCTCAAAGCGATTTTGGCTGCAGAGCTCTGCTGCTCTCAGTTGCTTTCAGGAAATTAACTGTGCAATTCTCAGTTGCTTTCTGGAACAGTAAGAAGCATGAACTACATGAAATGTGTGTACACTTTAAATTGTTCTTTCTTCTAAAGCTACCGTGTTTAAAATTTATTGATACAAATACCATTCCCACAATGTTATGGCCTTTCAGCTTTATCAGGCAAAACTGAACAGTTTATGATATCTATTTTTCAGATTTGTAGAGTTGGGTGAATTGTGCATTTACATCCACTCTTTCTGGTAGCTTAACAAGCTAATGATGTACCATCTTTCATTTCCTCTGCAAACTTCTCTCTCTCTCTCTCTCTCTCTCTCTCTCTCTCTCTAGGATTAACAAAACTTGAATATGCTCAAGTTCTCCCCCAGTCACTGATTGACCAATAGTTCAACCTTATTCTCACCAATTAGAGTTTGGTATGGCATAGGCTTCTGATATTATGCTTTTGCTACTAAGGCCATTCCAACATCAAGTTGTAGAAAACAATCTATGCATTGACAATGAAATGGACTTGGATTTGATAGTACTCAGGTAATAATATTCCATGTATGGTTTGTATTTATGAAAGCGATTTACAAAGTCTATTCTAAGTGGGGGATTATGGGATAGAGTTCGTTTTTTATGGTGCTTTGTTTAGCTGTTCTGCATTCTGCTTGGGATCATTTAAGATTGTTTTTTATGTTTATAGAATCTTCGTGGTTATGGATTTTATGTACTCCAGTGGACAGCTTGTCCATTACTTGTCTTTTGGTCCATTCTGCATGTACTCAAGGCTTTTGATGAACATGGCTGTTATCATAATATGGATTAGTCTATCATGCACTATGTAGTGGTTCACTTTTCTTGATCACCAAAAAGCTAAAGAAAGAAAGAAAATTTGCTGGTTTTCACTTTGTAAAATCAAATATGTTCAACTTATCTTTATTTCCTTCAGGTTCGAATACTTGATTTCTTTTGAACCTCCACATTTCTATCAGGCGTCGAAATTTGTTTCCTACTTTTGTGCTACTGACTATTTTGGATGTGTTATTTTCAGGTTTGGCTTTTCACCCACTTGATGGGATACTGCAGGCAGTTCCACATGTTATAGCTCTGTTTGTTGTGCCAATGCATTTCACAACCCACATAGCGCTCCTATTTATGGAGGCCATATGGACAGCAAACATTCACGATTGCATCCATTCCAAAATATGGCCTGTCATGGGTGCTGGCTACCACACCATACATCATACAACTTACCGCCATAATTATGGCCATTATACAATATGGATGGATTGGATGTTTGGAACGCTTCGTGATCCTATTGACGACGAATTAAAGGTCTTATGATGAACTCACTGCGTCAGTTACCTTTATGCAGCTTTGATTTTTCATTGAATTTCTATGCTGGTTGGATTTCTTTTCATGTATGTGGTCTTTGCTTGTACATAGAAGCTGGCAAAGAAGATGTTTTCATCATTAAGAGGGGCTTTATCTCCTTCATATCTATTCAGTTGGTCCTAAATCCCATAGCCCATGTTGTCACCGAAAAAAACTGCAGTTGTGAACTTTTGGGGCGTGTTTTGAATGAAATAGGAGTTCTCTTAATTGGAGATATTTTGTTTTCCGACTGGAATTAGAGATGTGCTGTGGAAGTTTTTTTGTTAAGATTTAAAGATAATGGAATTGTGGAAATGAGTGAAAGGAACCTTTGAACAATAGGATTGCATCTTTGCTTAAGTTGATTGTACAACATTGCATAGAACCTTTGAAACAGTCTCTATACTATGTAGATGCTGCATAGAACCATGAGGTTAACTTGTTTTGGGTTTCAGGGAAGGTGTTCTTGAAAGATTGGGTGAGCATGGGTAACTTATGTATTAAACTTTCAAATAGTAGAGGTCATATAAAGGTCACCAGAGTTTAATTTGAATCGAGGGTGAGGTAAGTAGGGTAGAAGTGACAATTGTTGGACATGACATGACACCACAACTTGAATCCTATAAAATATGACATCATTCACTAACATGAATAATAAACAGGTCGGGGTTCAAACATGAGTAACTTGATTTTTATAAAATCGAAACTCAATTTTGGTAAGGTATTTATAGCTCAATCGGTTAAGAGAATTTATCCAAGTGCACCTTCGGTCCTAAATTGGATTCTTCCTTTCTCCAATATCGTTTGTATAAAAACAAAACGTTTGTATAAAAAAAAAAATAAAAAGACAAAAAGCATAAGTGAGGGTTTAAACTACTAAATATATGTGCCCTTAAATTAATCGTAGAGCAAGATCCTAACATGTCCTCAGTCCATAAGCGAGCAGGACCGAGGGTAATTTGATAGCATTAATCAATTAAACGGGTCAACTAAAGTTAACACGAATTACCACCTCTCTCTAATTTTCCTAATTTTGGAGTTATTTTTTGGTGCTTATGAGGTCCACATCTCCGGTTCAAAAAATATCCAATTCTTTTTCTGTTATACTGTGTTCAAAGAGGTTTTCTATTTAAACCCTACACTTCTCTTAGTTCACCCCATGTTCTAAGTTCACCCCATCTTTTAATTAAAATTTTCACAATTTCTAAGAAAACCCCACAATCTTACCAAACTACCCTTAAATACACCCCAAACTGAAAAAATAAATAAATAAATAAAAGAGATTTTCTATCTAAACCCCAAAATTTTCTTTGTTCCCAACAAAAAAAAACACAAACAAATGGAACCCCAAACCTGAAATTTAATACTTTCTGGAGAAAGATAACAACTTTACCTCTCTTCAAGAACTGTAATTGGAATTCCAACACTTGGGTATTGTTGAGTTGAGAGAGAGAGAGAGAGAGAGCTTGTGGTTGGGGAAGGTAGGGGATAATAATCTGGCAATATGATGTAGAGGAGTTTGTATTTTTCTAAAACTTAATATGAAGAGTGGTGGGGTGTGTGGGGTGTGTGTGTATAGATATACTATGGCTAATTATTAAGTTGGATAAACTTTTTTGTCTTTTTACACAATAATAAAACTTACAGCTTAATGATTTAAGTATTGGGGTGAACTAAGAGAAGTGTGGGGTTTAAATAGAAAATCTCGTGTTCAAACCATCACCAGTTCTTGGAGAAAACCCAAGATAAGAAACTGAGAGAGACTTCATCCTCACTTCACTCTTCCCTGTCCTCCACAGTTCCTCAGAAGCAAATTATGCCTGCCACTCTCTTTCTCACTCCTCTTTCCACTCTACTAAACACTACCCATCATCTTCCCTCTCACTCTAACCCACCATTCCATTCATACAATCCCATCTCATCTGCCTTAAACTCAAAACCTCCACAAAACCCCAAACCAACTAACCCAATTCCCTCAAAATCTCCCAATTCTCTCTCACTCAGCTCCCCCACAACAAACCCGAATTCAAAGGCTCCATCAGAGCCTAATTCAAGCTCTGATGCTTGTATTAAGGCGCCCACAGCTCCATGGATGAAGGGTCCTCTTCTTCTTCAACCACATGAAGTCATTGATTTCTCAAAACCCAGAAACAAGAAGACCCACAACAATGCCAAAGCCGAAAAGCCCGATACTGTGCTGGCTGGGAAGTTAGTTGGCATTAGAGGCGATAAAGCAATCAAGCAAATTGTCCAAAGCATTGAAAGGCTTGGACCAAACCAGAAAACAGATGAAGCCCAGAAAGGTTTTGGGGAATTTAGAATTTGGGATTCTTTGGAGGGACTTGGACAAAATGAAAAATCGGATGAAACCCACAACGATTTTGTGGAGTTTGGAATTGATGGTTGCTTGGAGGGACTTGGAAAAGCTGCGGATTCGAGATTTGGCGGGAAAATGCCGTGGGAGAGGGATGAAAGGATCGTCTTTCAGAAAATAAAGAAGAAAAGGGTGGCAAGTGCAGCCGAACTGAGCCTCGAGAAAGAGTTGCTTGAGAGGTTGAGAGGTGAGGCTGCAAAGATGAGGAAATGGGTGAAGGTCAAGAAAGCTGGGGTCACTCAAGCCGTTGTGGATGATATAAAGTTCATTTGGAAAACAAATGAACTTGCCATGGTCAAATTTGATGTGCCTCTCTGCCGGAATATGCATAGAGCTCAAGAAATAGTTGAGGTTGGGTTTGTTCATTTGCTTTACTTTATTTTTTCATGCAAAGAATGTTATATTCTGACAATTTCTAATCATTTTCTTGAGTTTAACAAAACTGATTGTAGTGGCTTCATATTTAAATGTATAATTGATAGGAAGAATTATATTCTAGAATGACATAGCTTTACTGTTCAAAGATTTGAATAACACTAACTTATATAATGTAACTGAAGTCACTCTACATTAGCCAAAATTTATTTGCTGATATGGGAAGGCTTTAGTTTCATGCTACTTGATGCCAAAAGTACTTTTTGTCTTGGCATTTCATTTTTTTAAATTTATCATCTAATTGTTGTTCTGCAGCATTTCATTTTTTTAAATATATGCTTTATGTTCAGTTACTTTAGTTGTCTGCTTGAAGAACATTGAACTTAGAGATTCATTTCAATAACAGCTCGTGTAGCGTGGGACTTTTGCCTGTTGGGATTCTTCTTACAAAATTAGAGATAGTTAATATGAGAGTTGTATTAACTGATCAACATTCGTATGCTGGTTCAATTCTTGTATATATATTTGTGTTCTTATTACAGTTTCCAGTGATGATGATATATATGTGTGTGTGTGCGTATATTTCATATACAGACCAAGACTGGAGGCATGGTTGTTTGGAGAAAGAAAGATACACTTGTAATTTATAGAGGATGCAATTATCAGTCGAGTTCAAAATTTTTTCCAAAGATGCGCCCATGCTCTGCTGACTGTCAAGAAACATCGTCCTCAGATCACATGCAGCCGGATTTGGAAGAAAGTAGTAGTTATCAATGTAAATCATTTGAAAGTCCTGTGGATGAAAAGATGAGCAGAAAGGATGCAGAAGAGGATTGTATTCAAACTGGAACCTTTCAAGAAACAAGTATGAGTTGCCAACCAACTAGTAGGTCATTATATGAGAAGGAATCAGATAGATTATTGGATGGCTTGGGACCTCGATTCATTGACTGGTGGATGCACAAACCTTTGCCAGTAGATGCGGACTTGCTTCCGGAAGTAGTTCCTGGGTTTAAAGCTCCAATTAGGCGTTGTCCACCACACACTAGATCAAAGCTAACAGATGATGAACTAACATTCTTGAGGAAGTTTGCTCGCGCATTACCTACTCATTTTGTCTTAGGTATTACCTTTCCTGCTGTTATATGTCAATTTTTCCCCATAAAATGGACCATACTTGGCAATGCATAGTGGTGCATGCATCTATGTACTCAACTTCTCTACTTTTGTTTGCCTTTTTTAAAATTTTAATTTTTTTTACTTTCTGAAGGAAGGAACAGAAAACTTCAAGGCCTCGCTGCTGCCATCTTAAAATTGTGGGAGAAAAGTCTTATAGCGAAGATTGCTGTGAAGTTTGGAGTTCCGAACACAAACAACGAGCAAATGGCATATGAGCTGAAGGCAAGTTTAAGAGAATATATGCACATACATGACATGCATTATTTTTTGAAAACCTTACTTATGCGTATCGGTATTGGGTAATTAAAGGTGTATATTAATGACTCTCCTTTTGTGGGAAAAATTGCCCACCTATTAATTTCCTGAATGATTATCCGCCTGATCAGAATTCACAATTGCCAATTCTTCTTTTCAACAAAAAATCACAATAGCTTCACCAAGCTTGAGCCATAATAGATAAATTCAATTAAGCTGTAATCTCAACAAGAAAATGAAGCCTTAATCTCAACTAAGTATGTATTGGCTTAAATCTTTCTTTTTTTCATTCATCCCTACCTGAAGCTGTTTTCTCTTTTGCATTTTGAGGGCATGTCCTTCATGTTACTTGCACCTATGTCATTGGGTGTCATGTTGTCTCTTTTCCACCAAGTTGTATCAAATTAACTCTTTCGCTGGTCGACATGCATGTCTATGTTCCATTTCTACATTGCAACTGCTGCATATTGCTTGTGAAATGTAAATGTATTTTAAAGGTAATTTTTATTAATGCAGTGTCTCACAGGAGGAGTTCTGATACTACGTAATAAGTTTATTATATTACTTTATAGAGGCAAGGACTTCCTTCCTTGTGGGGTTGCAGATTTAGTAGCAAAAAGGGAAGTGGAGCTCACAAGATGGCAACTCTATGAAGAACATGCACGCCAAAAAGCAATTGAAACTTTTTGTGAATCTGGTGAACCGTTAGTGAATACAGTTGGAACATTATCAGAATTCCAAGATATCCAAACAGAGTATGGAGAAATTATAAAAGAAAATAAGAATGTCGAAATTAAGCTGGAAGCTGAAAAGGAACGACTAGAGAGGGAACTGAGGAATCAAGAGCGGAAGTTTTTCATTGTAAGATTCTAACTCATAAAACATTCATTACCGATTTTCTTTTTCATAATTGTTTTGTCATTCATAATAGTTTGTTATTGTTTTTTTCAGCTAAACAAAAAAATAGAGAAATCAACAAATGAGTTATCAAATTTGAATTCTCAAAGGACACCTGCTGAGCAGGATGTTGACCAGGAAATGATGACTGAAGAAGAGAAAGAATGTTTACGAACGATAGGACTGAAGATGCGTAGTTGCTTGGTGCTTGGTAAAGAGTAACTTTCATCACTTATAAACATTAATAGCTCTAACCCTGTAATCTTTATTCTCCATACATTCATTATCTTCGGTGTTATATTTATATAGACTACTCATTAGTCCCATATCACAACTTGAAAGGAATTTCACTTATAGTGTCACTTTTTGGGTCATGTGAAAGTAAAATGTCTAAAGGATACATACATATATATATATATATATATATATATATAT